>LZPO01055147.1:24918-36106 GCA_001675575.1 Neotoma lepida
TCCGATTCTGAATTGCCTGTCTGAATCCTGAAAGGCCTGCTACATCTTCACCCAGTCGCCTGCCTCTCTCTCCATGAAGGGATTACAAACTCAATGCAAGAACCAGATCTAGAATGCAAAGGAATAGGCCTAGAAAAGACAATGCAAGCAGGATTTGTTGAGCATGAAAACATATATGTATATCCCACAGAAAGATTCAAATTCGGGTTTTCAACCCCTGTACTAGCCACATACGTGTGTGCCAACAGAATTCCCAATGGCCATGTTTAGAGGCCTCTGGTTTGGAGCCAAGCAGGGTCTGATTCATGATTCTCACATAGAGAGCAAACACATCAAATACACTCAAGAACTTCGGGTCTGGAGAAGCAGCTCACCCTATTCAGGGTGACTCCTGGATGACTTCCATGTATGTTGATTAGCATGTTTGACTGGATCCAAACACAGGATCAACGTGAGGGAGACTATGAGGAAGGATGTTGTAGCATGTGAAGACTTCCCTGCTTCCTGTCACTGGAGCATCTGAACTGAATTCCTATTGCTGCTACCACTGTGTAAGACAGTCTGTGTAGTCAGTACACTATACTCATAGCCATTTCATAACATAGCATTTAGACTCTCACTTGTAAATGCTCTAACCATAGTTTATAATGNGGGAAATTATTCAGATACCATTTTTAAATGAATTCCTATAAATATGATGATTTTGAAATTGGGTTTACTAAATATATATACATCTTTTCCTTCTTTCATGTATGATAGAAAGAGGTTTGCATATCTACTGACACTATGAATATATAAATAAATCTAGAGGCATTGTTCTTTTTTAACGGTCTGTTACTGGATTCACAACGCACTTTGAGCTTGTCTGTTTAGATATATAATTTGAAGCAGAAGTTGGCAGATACTACAGGCAAAGAACTTTCTGGAATTTCTGTAACAAATGTTTTGCAATAAAAAAAAAATACAAATAGTTTAAAACATGACTCAGACTTCCTTGTGCATTTGTGTGTCTCGATCTGCTCTCCACCATTCTCATGCTAACGTCCCTGGCGCTTCCTAGGGAATCATTGCCCAGAGCTCCAGGAATTACCCATTTTGGAAAAATAGGAGTTACAAGCTGTTAAACTATACGGTGTATTCACCAGCAAAGAATGGATATTATAGGCCAATGTGGTGGGGTTTTTTTATTTGAAACATTTTGAAATTGACAGATATCACATATAATTCTNTATTTCTGGTATCTCCTAAGAAACATGAAAATCAGGCCATAATAGACTTACCATATCCCATGCAACTAAGCCAAACGGTATACCATATCACTTCAATGGGAGTCCAGATTCTCCAGTACTCTACCAGTCCCCACCTCTCCCTACTGTCTCTTACCTGATTTCCTTCANTTGTCAAAGTTTCCTGGAAGGCCCCTATAGGNACTGGAACTTCAGCACTAAAGGGTATAAAGGGGTATCGGCAAGTTTAGAATACTGAAATAGAAAAGACTCAGGGTAGCAATTTTTTTAGGGGATAAAAAGATAAGAACTTGTCTTTGTGCTAAAAATGTAGAAAATTATGACTTCATTATCCCATTTAAAGTATATTATGAAAATTTTTCATTAGATTGGTTTTACAGCTCTTGTTGTAGATCCCATTAAGAAGGACAAGCAATAGCCCTTGCCTTTATAAATGTTTTATTTTTTAAAAGCATAGGAAGAGAAATATACATATATTAATATATACATTAAAATATGTATATATGTTAATTGTATATTAATTNTATAATTAATATATACAAAATATACATATATTATGTATACATATATACAAATATAATAAAAGATTATATATACATTCATTCATTCATTCATTCGACAGTGTCTCACTTTGTTACACATGCTGGCATAGAACTCCTGAACTTGAGCCATCCTCCTGCCTCAGCCTTCCAGTTAGCTAAGACTACAAGTGCACACTATTGTGCCTAGTTATTTCTTTTATGAAAAATAATTTGTGCCCAAAAAGATACCAAGATGAATAAAGTAAACTAAGTCCCTGTTCCTGTGCGGCTTTACATACAGCTGTCATGAGAGTCGGATCATGTCAGTATCATTTAGTTATCCAAAGAATAAAGCATGAAAAACACAAATCTAGAGATTTAGAGGAGTGAATGTTCTATGGCTCAGGAGAAGAAATGTTCTCCTAGTGGGGGCTGGGCTACATTGGACTGAGCCCTGCCTACTCAAATCCTTTGTAATGGAATGGTTGACACCATTTTCTGAAAGCAACTTGTTATGATTTTGAACTCATACAACTACCATAACACACATGGCATTCAATAAAGTACCCTGGAAAATCTCAAATATAGACCAGCATGGGTCTTCCTGTGATACTGATGCAAGTGAGAAGAATAAATTCTGTAGAAATAATTATCATTACTTTTTGTTCTTGTTACCACACTTAATTGAAAGCCAGAGAAACTGGTCTACCATATAAGGAAGGTCTTGCATAACCACATCCTTATCACTGGAATTTTTACTATTATTTTTTTACCTTTCNAAATCACTGGTTATTTGACTTTTACCCAAACATTCAGCTCATCACTGTTATATCTCAAGCCATTTCCTTAAAGCTGTGGGCTGTATCATGGTCANAATCCTTTTTGTTGTTGGGATAGAGACTAGTGGTACCCAGTTATCTTAGAAAGGCTGTCACTTGAGATCAGAATATTGCTGTAATATTTTCTACCTCAAATATTAAGCACTCATTTTTTAATATATTAGTTTTCTAGAGCTTTCTTAACAAAGTAGCATAAACTTGGAAACTTAAACAACAGAAATTCATTATCTCAAATTTCTGGAGATTTTTGANTCCAAANTAAAGATATCTGTAAGTTTGTTCCCTTCAAAGGAACTGAGAGAGACTCTTCCCCATGGTCTTGCCTGCTTTGTGGTGTTTGCTGACATTCACTGACACTCCTTGGCTTAGAGAAGNGTCAACCTGGGCTCTATCTTCATGTCACATGATGTTCTCCAAATGGATTGTCTCCAAATTTCTCCTTTTCATAAGAATACAAATCCTATCATATTAGCCACCCTGTGGCTTGACTAATTCCACCTACAGTGATCTTTTTTTCTTNATAAGGTCATATCTGAAGTGCTCAGGGCTAGGACATCCCCATATGGACTTGGGGAAAGAACAAAATCAAATGGTAATGGTGAGTGAATTTGTACATAGGTTTTTGGAGTCATTGATCTTTCTCATGTCTTTCAANGTNAAGAAATCAGAATTCAAGAATCAATTTTAAACAATATATGGGTTAACCAAAAGGAAAAATGATAAATTAATAATGCCAACCATGAAGTTATTAAAACTTTTAAAGTTTTATGTCTTCATGTGAAAATAGATTATTGTTATATTGTCTTTTTAAAAGATAATACAGGGACATTGAGATGTCTCAGTAGGCTTGCCACACAAACTTGACAACCTCAGTTCGATCCCCAGAACTACATACAGGCAAAAGGAGAGAGCCAACCCCTGAAAGTGTGCCTCTGACCTCCACACATATGCCAGGGTACATAAATNTCAACATTCTCACACATGCCATACACACAAACAATAAGAAATAAATAATTTTAAAAGAGCTAATAATGAGTTTGAGGCCAACCTAAGTGNTTTAGTAAGACCCCATTTCAAAACTAAAACTGCATCCAGTATGGTGGCTCATACTAGGAATCCCAGAACTTGGGAGGCTGAGGCAGAAGGATTGCCACAAATGTGAAGCCAGCTTGGACAATTGTCTTAAGAAATGATGCCAGGCATGGTNGTACATGCCTTTATCCCAGCACTTGGAAGACAGAAGCAGGTAGANATCTGTGAGTTCAAGGACAAATGGGTCTACATAGAGTATTCCTGGCAGCCAGAGCTATATAATAATGCCTAATCTTTAAAAATAAATAAATAAAATAAACCACCATAGTGATGATGATGATGATAACAACAACAATAATAATAATAATAGGTGCTTGATATGTGGTAGAGTGATAGCTCAGTGGTAGGGCCCTTGACTAGTATGTACAAGGCTCTGTGTTCATTTCCAAGTTTCCCACACACCAACAAATAATAATAAAGAGGAGAATATATGGTTTGACCCCAATTTCTGTAAAATCCAAACCAGACATACAGATGTAGATATATCTGCATATAAGTCATGAAAAGACTGGAGAGATGCCTCAAAACATAGTAAAGGGTTTATAATATAGCTTTTCCTTTTGAAAATTTAAATGTGTAAGAAGAATCAAAAGTGACCTAAAGCTGGGTGTGGTAGCACACACCTTTAATTCCAGTACTCAGGAAGCAGAGGCAGGAGGATCTCTGTGAATTTGAGGCCAGCCTGGGGTCTACATAGTTCCAGGAAGCCAGAACTACATAGAGAAACTGCCTCACAGAGAAAGGAGAGAGAGAGACAGAGAGACAGAGGGACAGAGAGAGACAGAGAGACAGAGAGACAGAGAGACAGAGAGAGAGAGACAGACAGAGAAAGAGAGACAGAGAGAGAGAGAGAAACAGAAACAGAAAGTGACCTAAGCAAAGTTGGGTGACATACCAAGAGGCAAGTCGGGAGGGTTTTCTCTACTGTCTTTGTGTTAAAGCATATTGTAGGCATCATCCAATAAGCATGAGGCTTCCAATGCAAGCCATTTCCTCCAACAACTAGTATAGTTAGAAGAAAATGGGAGAAATGGTTCAACTACTAATGTCATGAAATTATAATTTAAGGCATAAATATAATCAATGCCTTTTGAGCANTTACTTTGTTCCTGTGAAAGAACTGAAATTTTTATTAAAAAGGCAAGACAGTCATGACTAAAAAGATAATTGCATGTTTTCATTATTTAATTAGAGCTGTTGAAAAAAATGGGAACAAGCAGGCTAAGTATGGCTCATCAGCATTCAAAGCACTCAAGAAGAAGCTAATGGCCCCCGGAAAGACAGTGCGTGGATGGTTTCCCACATTTAGGTAGGAAATTGGACTACATAACCTATTCTGAAACTGTAGAACAGGACTAGAAAGTCTTCAGCATTAAGAGGAAAGAACAAACCCTCTAGCCTGGCAGAACCTAAAGGAATAAGTAAGACTAAAGACAAGATTGGGTCAGGTATTCCCAAGGCTAGAGTCCCAGGTAAAACAAGACTCCACCATGAGAAAGACTGAGACCAATTCCTCAGGAGCAGTAGGAAGCCACCTTGCCCCGTGTGGAGGACTCACCACCGAGAGGCGCTGGTAAGTATAGCGCTCCCTCAATTCACTCAATCCTTTCAACACTTCTATGATGTTGGCGTTATTATTCTGTCCTGGGTAGAGAAAAGGAGATTCATCATTCCATCCATCAGTGTCAGGCTAGAGTTTGGACTTTATTCTGTGACAGGAAGAAAGGGACTGAGGAATTCAAGACAAAGCGTGTAGCACATGACAGTGTGGCTAGTAGAGGAGGGNGGCACAGTGGGGCCTGTTGAAGGACTCCCTTCCAGGCAAAAATAAAAGGAAGCTTCACAACTCAGTTTTATAAATGTTCCCTGAATCCCCATTGTTTGACAAACACTGACCTAGTGCCACTACCCTGTATCTGAAACAGCACCCCCTCACTCTACTTTCTGGTGAGCTAAGTCTTTCTCGGTAGAGGACTATGCTTAAATGCATGGCCAAGGCCTATGCCTCGAATGNCTGCTTCCCAGTAGCATTTGTGCCATGGAGAAGAGCTCTACACTCTAGCTGAAGCTCTACCTTAGGCTGCTGCATCCTTGGCTTGATAGGGTTGATCTAGGTGTGCCAATCAGCTAGGCATGGTGATGCAAACCTGTGACCCCAGCACTTGGGAAGAAGAGGCAGGAAGATTGTTCAAGGTCAGTTTGGGTTACATTGTGAGATCAAAAGACAATAATAATGGTGATAGTAGTAGTACTAAAAGTATCAATTAGTCCTTCTTTNGGAAATTGGGACTAGAGATGGTACAAAGAGGCAAGTTGGATAATAAAAGTGCAGCCCAGACCCTTGGGTTGTCAGCAGTCGTGTTCCTGCAGGTTGGCTGAGTTGCAGAGGGAATCAGTCTGCCAAGAACAAGAGAGAGGAATATAGTCACGAAGACAGAAGCAGATGTAGGAACCAAAAAGATTCTAGATTCTTCCTGAGATGTAGCTATAATCCCACATTTAGGCTCTAAAAACATAGTATCCTTAAAATAAANACTTCTGTCATACACTGAATTATGTCCCCAAAGATACCTTTGTTCTAGTCCCCAGAACCTGTGGCTATTAGCTTGTTTTGCCAGGGTGAGTATCCTGAGATAGGGGGAATGATCCTGGATTATACATATGGATCTGATTGGAAGGAAGGGGGTCAGAGTCAGAAGGCCAGGGACAACAGATGTGAACTGGGAGGAGGGGACNGAAGCCTAGGAATGCAGGAGACCTCTAAAAGCTGGAAAGGACAAGGACTAGACTCCTCCCCAAAAGTCCCTAGAAAGGATCAGACCTACTGCCATCTTGGTTTCAGGGCCTTAAGATACATTTGAATTTATGGCCTGCAGAANTAAGAGAGCATCGTGATGATTTCTCAAAGCAGCAGTTGGGAATGAACACACTGCAACCCAACACCCAGCATTTTTTAAAGTGAAGCTATATTGTGTAGCCTCCAAAATCTTACTATTGCACATTTTTCTTTGTCTTTGTGATACGCTCTAGCCCAGACTGGCCTCAAATTCATGACCCTCTTGCCTCAGCCTCCTGAGTACTGTTAAGATATATGGTATTGAGCTGGCTGTGGTGGTGCCTANACTTCCAAGCTTGGAGGTTGGAAAGAAACATTGGCATATCAAATGTATACATTGGTCAAATATATATCCTGGCTTCGAGATGTGGAAAAAGAAAAGNGTATCACTTAGGATTATTAAAATAAGGCTATATGTCCTTACAGCTCAGCCATCCCTCCTTCTGTGGAGCATTCTCTAACCCACCCCAGTGAACTTTCCTTGCTTCCCAGACTTCAGACCTTACTTCTCTCCTCCANTCTACTGCTAAGTTTCTTTGCCCCCATCCCTCTCNAGCCAGTCCTTAGAGACCCTTGGCACATTCTCAGGACCCAGCTGAAGGCCTANGAATAAACTGAATAAATGAAAAAATAAATGCATATTTCAGCTCAGGCCCTTAGCAAATTCCCCACTGAGGAGCAGTAACACATGTCACCATATGGACCTGATTTTGCTAAGCACCATAAATAAATAATATAAACAAATTCCCCCTTGAGTGTAGCGTATGCTTTTAATGAACATTCTCATGCAATGGATATAGAGCCAAGTTGGAGGAACCAGGGAGGGTTTCTCAGGAAGGGTGAGATTTGAACTCAAATACCTCAATTGTGAAGAATGGGTGGAATTTAAAGGTAGGGGGAAGATTCGACGAAAAAGGCATAACCTGATTTTTTCAAAAGTCCTAACAGCGTGAAGACACAGTAGACTCTGGAAAGCGGTGAGGGACTCGCTGTGGCTGGAGTACACACCAACGTGAGGTAAGTAAAAAAAAAGATAGGTCCAGAAAACCTAATCTGGGCTAGAGCTAAAGATGGCACAAAAGGGCAAATATAAGAAAAGCTGATGTGGGAAATAGACAAGACTCACCAGGGAGATAAAAGGGCTGCAGAGTGTGCTAAATANGGGAGAATCTTCTGGATGGACATCACAGAGTGAGAAGAGGCACTAACCAGGAAAAAGGGGAAAACTGAAGATGACACCAAGGTCTTAAGTCAAATGTGATCCTAAAAATACAGAGAGGGCAATTGTGTATTGTCACTGAGAGGCAATACAACCCCCCCCATAGATGAGTGAAAATGCAAATAAACTATGAAACAAAGTCAAATAAGTGAATTGAATAAACAAACAAGTGATGACAGTCCTTGACCCAAACAATCACAAGACAACACAAGACTCAAGTCAAAGATACATGAGACTTTTTACCGATATGATCTGAGCTGAAAGGTATCTGGGGACTATGGCCAAGAGTGCTTTAGTCATCAAAGTATTCTTCCCTGTGCAATATGTCTGAATAAGTCCTCTGTGAGCCTCTAATCTAACAGCAGCAGACAAGGTAAAATATGCAACACTTGTCCCTCTGGGGCATCTCAGGCATGCCAGGAAGCTAACTTGGCCATAGGAGTGTTTCAATGGAAGGCCCCCATGTCATTGGATGCTCATGAGCAGCTGATGCTCACTGAGAGACTGAAGATTGAGAGCAGCAAGGCACACAACCACAGCCATCCCATCTTGTAGGAGAGGCAGCCTAGGGACCCAATGGGTCCTTCCCTGCAGCACCCAGATGCCTTCCCAACATGATCTAAATTACATTGTTCTTGCTTATGGTTATCTCTGCCTTCGCCCTCACCCTCTCAAACTCAAGTTTACTTTAAAAACTCTGGTCTTTCTTACCTTGCTTATTTTTTTATTTCTTATGTTTATTTTTTTGAGACAGGGTCTCTCTACATAGCCCTGGCTGTCCTGGAACTCCCTAGGTAGCCCAGGCTGGCCTCAAACTCCCAGAGATCCACCTGCCTCTGCCAAGATTAAAGGTATATGCCACCACACCTGGCTTACCTTATTTAGTGAACACAACCATGCCCCATTCCCTAAAGTGTTTTCCCTGTTTCACAAAGAAAACTGATCCTGGTGTCCCTTGAGTCAGTCCTATTAAGGCACCCATTTTGCTAAGCAGGACATATGTGAACTAGGCAGAGAAGAGAGTGGATGAAGGAATGGAGTATGTTAACACACACAGGCACACGTACACAATGCTGTTTTGTTTCTTTTTCACTGTTTTTGAGTCAGGGGCCTCATTCTGTAACTCTGGCTGGCCCCCAAACTTACAGGAATTGCTCTGCCCATGTTTTCTAAGCACTGTGATTACAGACATGAGCCACTATGGCTAACCTCACAGATACTTGCAGTAACTTCCTTTCCTTAGAGTTCGTAGATAGCCCAGGCAAGAGAAGAGAACTGATGTAGCCTGTTGTCCCTGGCTTCTAGAGACTGGAAGAGCTGTTCCTCAGTTTCCTGTCATGGGCTTTCAACCAGATTTGTTTCTGCTCTCTGGGCTTCTATGCTGACAGTGGAAACTCCTGTAGTTCAGTTTTATTCAATCAATTTTGCTGGGCCATTAGCTCAGTCTGCAGTGGACGAAAAGCAGGTCAGCTCTATCGTGTTATACAGGCATGTCAAAAAATTCCCAAAACCAATCTAAAGTCTTTCCTAACACATTCTCTCAACTCCTCTGTCTGCCACAGAGGTTTGCAGGTTGGACTAGGCCTGTGATTCCTTAATTTCTTGATTTATAACCATTTACTGTGATGTGCTAAAAGCTAGGAACATTTAGGGGGTAGGGAAGAGCTAAGATTTGTACAACTATTTAAAGAGGATCACAGAATAGCTAAAGCTCATCCACTGTCACCAAGGGAAGGCTCTGGGAAGTCCAGATTAAGAGCCAACAGGACCCCATGCAGGCTGTCAAATGGAAAGTACACAGTCACCTGGAGTCTCTGTTTGCAGAGGAGATCCAGCTGACAGCTGTCTGCAGCGGTACTGCAAGCAGCAGGCACACACTGATCACTCTCCGCTCTCTGCAGCTGCTAACAAACACACCAAAGTCGAGACAGACCCTGAATTAAGCAAGTCAAGCTGTTCCTAATGCAGACAGTGGGAACAGTCTGCACCTTCTAGGTCTCCTGGAAAATAGCGGCTGCAAGGGTAAGCCGTGCCTGCAAATGAGAGCGTGGTAGTCACCTCAGATTGTCTGGAAATCTGTCTCGAGCTGAAGAGACTGGCTGCTAATAGGAACACCACCCTTTGAAAGCAAGCAGCCTTGCCCATCACCATTCTGTGGGGTTGACACATTGCTCTCTGTCACAATGGGTGCTCTTAGTGAACAGAATTCACGTGATCACAAGCTGCTGATCCATGTGCACAATTATCACATCTCTTAGTTTTTCCAAGGAATTCTTTGACTCCCCTGGAGTCATCCTGCTTCCTCTACTTCTTTTAATTATTTATTTGTATGGGTATGAGTATTTCGCCTTCATATANATCTGTGCACCATACTTACACGTGGTGCCCAGGGAGTGCAGAAGAGAGTGTCAGATCTCCTGGAACTGGAGTCACAGATAGTTGTGAACTGTCATGTGGGTGCTAGGAATCAAACCCAGGTCCTCTGGAAGAGCACCCGTGCTCTTAACCTCTGTGTTTTCTCACTAGCCTCTCTATTTCCTAATTATGAAATTGTTGATCATACATAAACACAGAAAGAATAAGAAAGTGGACATCTATACATCCTCCATATTTACAACAATCATCAACATTTTGTGGTTTGCTTCTTCCATCTCTATATAAACTTCCTTCTGAGGCCGTATTAATCAAAGCACTTCACTTCTGTAGACTTGAACATATCTCCCAAGAATAATGACCCNTCCCCTCTGTGGTTGCTGTAGTGTTATCATGCATAAGGAAGCAACAATGATCCTAATGTCATCTAACATCTGGTCCAAGTCAAATTCCACAATTATTTCCAAATTCACTTTTGTGACTATTTTTATTTTCTAAGCCAGTACATTTGATTGTCACAGTTCTTTAGCCTTTCAGACAGCAGCTGTTCCCACAGCACACTCTTAATTCTCATGAAATTGAGCTTCCAAAGACTGTAGGCCAACTGTCTTGTTGACTGTCCCACATTCGGAACCCATGTGCTTGTTTCCCATTGTCTTGGGTCATGTTCTTCTAGTCTCTGCATGTCCTATAAACTGGTAGTTAGATCATACTCTGATTAAACATATTTAATAAGGATGAGGCTATTACTCAGTGATAGAGTGCCGGTGTAGCATACACAAAACTTTGTGTTCAAAGCTTGGTGCCACAAAAAAAGAAAGAAAGGAAGGGATGGAGAGAAGGGATGGAAGAAGGGAGGGAGAAAGGGAGGGAAGGAAACTACAGTTGCTCAATAAGAATACTTTACAAGGCCGGGCGATGGTGGCGCACACCTTTAATCCCAGCACTCGGGAGGCAGAGGCAGGTGGATCTTTGTGAGTTCGAGGCCAGCCTGGGCTACCGAGGGAGTTCCAGGAAAGGCGCAAAGCTACACAGAGAAACCCTGTCTCGAAAAACCAAAA
>LZPO01055147.1:36111-46871 GCA_001675575.1 Neotoma lepida
AAGAAGAAGAATACTTCACAAATATCTTCCACATTTTGGTGTCACACCGGGAGGTCACCAAGTTAACTGTTCCCATTAGAAGTGATACTGTCCTTGATCATGTGGTTAATGTGGCCATCACCAGGTTTCTGCAGTGTAAAGATACATTTTACCTTGGTAATTCATATAAACTAGGAGGTGATATTTGAGGGTCACATGATTTATTTCTCAATGAACTTTGGAAGAACTTCTGTCCCTGTCAGTTATTCTAAAACTCCCTTTTGGAGCTACCTAATTCCAAAAGGGCAGTTTTACTCTCACATCTATGTGAGGCGAGAAATCGGTCAGGCCAGGTGGTGATGGCACACAGCTTTAATCCTAGCAGAGGCAGGAGGGTCTCTGTGAGTTTGAGGTCAGTCTGATCTTCAGAGTGAGTTCCAGGATAGCCAGGACTACACAGAGAAACTCTGTCTTGGGGTGGAGGGGGCACGGGGGCAGGTANATCAGATCTGCTATTACTGCTGTTGCTTCCTGTTGTCACACAGTGGCACCATTGAAGACTACTCTGGCACAGTCCTAGGATTCTGGTCCATCTTGAGAACTGCCACTTTTGTCCAGGTCCCTGACTGCTGTTTTCTACAAAGGGCCAAGTCCCTCCCTCAGTGCTAGGTGGAGCTATGTACGCATGTGCTTCCCCTGTCTTCCCCAATTCACGCAGATGCTTCTCAACAGGCAGCTCAGCCCAGGAATGCCACTGCACAATTGGTACAGCATCTTCTGCTTCACAAATCCCCTGACGGATTGATTCCATTCTCTCCCCTAAAGACTCTGCTATAGGGCAGCAATCACATAAAGTGCTTCTGATGATTCTCCCTTTCCTGTCATCTTTTTCTTGTCTTACTGTGTATGCTTTAGTTCTTTGAAAAACCAGACAACTTTGATATAGAACTCATACCAGAAAGTCTAAATGCACCTAAAGTTTCAGCTAATAAGGTCAATAATTNCCAGTATCTAAAAAGACCCAAATGTAGCAGGCCCTAATAACTATCTTCTCCTGGCCACTAAAGAGAACAGTACTATGCCTCTCAAGACAGTGATATGCTAGGACACGCTTAAACACTCTGTAGGAAGTAGGAAGCCCCTAAATTTGCACACTTTGTTAGTTTCTATTGTGTGAATATTCCAACTACTGCTGATTTTAGACTATTAACCAAGGTATGTCTTGACACCATAATCAGCTGTCCCAACAGCACCACATAGCTCTAGCAGATGGTGGTGTTTATGATAATTGCTTCCTTTCTTCATGATTTTGCTACTTAATTGTTCAAAACCCTGAACTTAAAACCCCCTTTCCTTTAGGTAATTAGAACAATATTGAGCTTTTTTTGCTAATACTTTGTATATGAATGGCATCAATGATGCTCAAAGTAACTTCAGGTTGATAATTTTCATGGAGGCCCAGGGCACCAGTATGGAAGTAGACCTCCATTCACTTGGGCATTTGGACTGTTTCCAGCTCAGGGCTATTAAAAATAGTGACAAATATTCTGTTGAATCTTACTTCAGATTGGAGTCACTGATTAGTCTGGTAAGTATAGCTTCAGTTTTAATGGATTGCATAAACTTCCAGTGAATAGTTTACCAAATCATCTTCCCTCCCACTGTGTCTGAAATTTTGCTCCGTTCCATGTTGTCAGTTATTGTCTGTCTATTTAGTGTTAGCCTTTGTAGAAAATGCATAATGATGTTTCATTGTGTTTTACAGTTTATTTTTCTGATTGCTAATTAGCATACTGTCTGTTGTTTTTGGTCATTTGAATTTCCCCTCCATTTCAACTGCCTGTTTCTCTCCTGCCTGGGTTTGTAGGAGGTATTTTCACATACTCAGTCGGGGAGCCCTCTGCCAACTATAGGAATTGCCAGTGTCTCTCTTTTCCGTGGCTTCTCTTTTCAAATGTGTGTCCTTTTATGAATATGCATTCTTAACTTTCCCTTTATGTTTAGAGCTTTTTGTATTCTCCTCTAAAAATTTCTACCCCCCCCCGCAAAAAAACAGCAAAATTCAAAGTAGAAACTGGAGATTACTACTGAAATGTGAAGAAATGACCTGCCTTATACAGAGCCTCATGTACCCTTCTAAGAGAAGCCAGGCTCATAACTTAAAGGCAATGTGCCCTTCCAAGAGTGTCTCTGTAGATGACAGCTACAACTTGTCCAGTTCAAGAGGATCCACCTTCCAGGACCCAAAATTATTGCTGGTCCTCTGGACAGAAAAAAATGGGAGCGAGCACTCATTAGGCATCTATAATTGGAAGATAATTTACATATATCATGCCTAATATTCCAAGAAGTTCTACCAGGCAGCTTCTATCAATTCCAACTTCATGAAATTGAAGGCTCAAAAGGATTGTGATAGCTCAGTAAGTAAAGCAAGTATAATGATCTAAGCATCAGAGTTCAGATCCTCAGAACTGATATAAAAGCCAGGTGGATGTGACAGCCTGCCTGTAACACCAATGCACCAGAGGCAGAGACAGGGACTCTCCAGCACAAGCCAGCTAGCAGGACTAACCAAAACAATGAATTCCAGGTTTCTGGAGAGACCCTGCCTCGATGTATAATATGAAGACTAATTAAGGAAGACACCTGGCATCAATGCCAGGCCTCCACATACACATATGTGCACCTACACCACATGCACATACATGCTCTTGCAAAACAACCAAAAAGTCCAATGTTGCAAATATGGCAAAAAGTGGAACTCAAATTCAAACCCAATTCTTTTGAGCACCAAAGTCTATGCCCAAGTCCATGCAAAGCCTGGGTTTGGGTTCTTTAACTCTTTGCCAAAGAGTGATTCTTCCAGTGGAGCTCATTTCATAGAACTATCCAAGGGACCTATGTTGGTTTGATAGATGTCCCCCATAGTCTCGGGCATTTGAATACTTGGTCCCCAATAGATGGCGTTTTTTTGGCAGGTTTAGAAGGTGTAGCGTTGTCAGAGGAAGTATGTCANTGGGGTTTTGAGAGCTTAAAGGCTCTTGCCATTTCTGGTTTGCTCTCTCTGCTTCCTGCTTGCCTTTCAAGACAGGAGCTCTCAGCTGCTCCCCCAGCCAATGCCTGCCTCCACACTTCCCCGCTGTGATGGTGAAGGTCTCTTAACCCTCTGCAACCATAGCCCAAAAATAAACTCTTTCTTCTATAAGTTGGTCATGGTGTTTTATCACAGCAATTGAAAAGTATCTGAGACAGAACCAAATAGTATCAGCACAGATCGCTGCCCACCATATTTATTTAGGCAAAATAATACCTAATTTTGTGTTTATTTTCTCCAAATACCTTTGTAAGAAGAATATAGATTTAAAAGTTGAATAAGGTACTTTAGGGTGGCAATTTAAAAACAAGTATGACAGGTAGAGGAGGGAGGATCAGGAACCATAAATGTCCATTTCCTGAGCTTGTTGTTAACCTAACTTGAAAGGCGTAAATGCTTCCTGCTTCTACATCACAAAAGAATGACCACAACATCCCATTACTTACCGTCTTGACAACACACAGTCCATCTAATCCAACTCACCNGTTGGGAAGCAAGGGCTCCTCTGAGCAAGCCAAGAGATGATAAATGGGGGNCGAAGGGCTCCTGACTGTAGCTCATTCATCATGTCTCCCAGGACGTCAGACCCAGGGGAGCTGATATATTCCATTTGGCAGACAAGAGGAAACAGACCACCNAAATGGCTTCCCAGACCTCTGAAGCTTCAGGCTACAGAATTACAATCCACTTTCCTTCCTACTTAGCATGTTAGTGCTAGGACCTCACCTTTCCCTCACATCAAGTCTGGTCACGTGCCTTTGACTGTCTACTTTCTCAACCGGAGAAAAGACAGAGCCCATGTTTCCTGAGGCCTGGGTCTGAGCCAGCTAGTCCAACATGTGTTTTCTCATTAAATAGCTACAACAACCCGATGAGGTAGGCGCTGGTGCCCCCTTTTAATGTAATGTTATCTCTTGCGTGGGAACACAGTGTCAGGTGGCAGCATTGAGATGTAACCTCATGTTTGCAGTCAGAAAGCCTGATGACTCTTGACCCTCCTTTTCTGAAACTGTCTCTCCTCAGTTCTGTGAAGGCTTGTGTGTACCAGCTTGGAACCAAACAATTTAGACTTCTAAGATTTTGAGCTAGAAAAAAAAGCCTGATCAAATCATCTCCTTCCAAAGGCTCCTCATCTCTCCTGTCAGCCATGACATTTTCTCCCTAGGCCAAGCCTTTCTGTGGTTGCAGTACNCTGACTTAAGGAAGCATATCAAAACTCAGTAAAAGCCAGGCACTGTTATGCATGTTATTAATCCCAGCACTCAGGAGACTGAGGCAGATGGATCTCTGTGGTCTACATAGCAACTTCCAGGACAGCCAGGGCTACATAAAGTGCCAGTCTGTCAGTCTGTCAGTCTGTCTGTCTCTGTCTCTGTCTCTGTCTCTGTCTCTGTCTCTTATACATACACACACCACCTTGAATATAGCTGGGGATGTAGCTTAAGGGTAAAACACCCACCTAGAATGTGCAAGACCCTAAGTTCACTCCCCAGCACTACACGGAGGATAAAACCTCCAGCAAGGATGGAGCCACTCAGTTTTATGTATCTGTAATACCAACCTTCAAGAGNCTAATTCAAAAGGATCACTTAAAACCAACTTGAGAACATAGTGAGAGCTTCTCTCAACAAACAAATAAACCCTCCATCATGCAGAGTGGCATTATGATAGGAGACAACTCTAAACCTGCCTAATTTAAACCGCTGTCTTACCTATGATTTTGTCTCTAAGTGTTGCTACGAGGATTATATGTGTTATTTACTGTAATATACCTTGAAAACTGAGCTAATCNAGCCTTCTTGCTTCACAGTCAAGGAAAGTCAAGTCCAGNGAGGATGAGTGATTTGTCCAGACCATGAGCTGCTAAGTGGTTTTGCTGCCCTCATCTAAATCATGTCTTTGCCCTTGTCTCTATGTCATAATAATTACCAGTCTAGGGAAAATATACAATCTTGTGCCTAGGATCTCCCGGGGTCTCCTCCTGGTGCCCTCCCTCCCACCAGAGGCTCTTGGTGCTTCACTCACCCTGGGAAGATCTCCCCCACTTCCACCCCACCAAGTGCCTCTCTTCACAGCTGTCTTAGTTAGGGTTTCTATTGCTGCAATGAAGCACTGTAGCCAAAAAGCAAGTTGGGGGAGGAAAGGGTTTATTTAGCTTATACTTCTACACTGTAGTCCATCATTGAAGGAAGCCAGGACAGGGACTCAAACAGAGCAATAACCTGGAGGCAGGAGCTGATGCAAAGGCCATGGAAGTATACTGCTTATTGGCTTGCTCCACATTGCTTGCTCAGTCTGCTTTCTTATAGAACCCAGGACCAGGAGCCTAGGGGTGGCCCCGCCCACAATAGGCTGGGCCCTCTCCCATCAATCACTAAGAAAATGCCCACAGCCAGATCTTATGGAGGAATTTTCTCAGTTGAGGTTTCTTCCTCTCAGATGACTCTAGCTTGTGTCAAGTTGACATTAATCTAGCCAGCACAACTGATCCCTTGTCAACTTGACACACAAACATATCACTGTCAAGCTACAACCTTTCCTTTCTTGTTCATCCCCAAGATCACACATTAATACAGACAACACAATAGAAAAATTTTACTAATTTAAAAAAAATCCCACAACCTTACCAATTCAAACACTTTAAAATTTGTCTCTTTAAAAATATCAAGTCTCTTTTAAAATCCNAATTCTCTGTAAAACACCAAAATCTCTTTTTTAAAAGTTTAAAGTCTCAACTATGGGCTCTTGTAAAATAAAAAAATAAATTAAGTACTTTGNTACTTCAAGAGGGAAGAACCAGGGCACAGTCACAGTCTGAACAAAGCAAAACCAAACTCCAAAAGTATAAATAACTCAATGTCCAGTATCTGGGATTCACTCACAATCTTCAGGGCTCCTCCAAGGGGCCTGGGTCACTTCTCCAGCTCCGTCCTTTGCAACACACACAGCTTGCCTTCTAGACTCAGCCTAGTTCCACACTAGTGTTGCTGCTATTCTTGGTGGTCATCCCATTGTATTGGCATCTCCAAAACTCTGGGTTTTTTGTGGCAACCGGGCTGCAGTTTTACCAATAGCCTCTCATAGGCTCTCTTCATGGTGCCAAGCCTCAACTTCTTTGCATGGCCCTCTCAATCCTGAGCCTTCAACTGCTACTGAGGCTGCACTTTCACCAATGGCCTCTCCTGGCCTCTCACAGTGCCAAGCTCAGCTGCTCTCCATGACCCCTTCATGCCTTCAAAACCAGTACCACCTGGGTGACCCTTACACTACCAAGTCAGCTATCAGCTCAAGGTACAACCTTGGCCACCTCTGGAACACACCTTTTGTGTGCTGACTCTCAGGAAACACTTCCCAGATTTCACCTCAGTGATGCTGGTCTCTTCTTAATCACCGCTTATTTCTCAGCTCCAGCAAAGCAAAGGTTTCACTTTAGTCGTTCTGGCATCGGGTTAATCACTGATTCTCCAACCCTAGCTAACCAGAACCACAGAATTTTTAATCCAAAATAACAAATGGCCCTGATAGTCTTTAAACTGTGGAACTTCAGAAGCCAGGCCTCCAGCACCTGCACTGCCCTCAATACTCTTACCCTCCAGGTTCCCACAGAACAGCCCACCAGGAACTGAATACTCAGCTTTTCTTGCACAAAATTCCAAAGTCCTTCCACAGTCCTCTCCAAAATAACATGGTCAGTTCTGTCACAACAATATCCCACTTCTGGTACTAACTTGTCTTAGTTAGGGTTTCTATTGCTACGGTGAAACGGCATGACTAAAAAGCAAGTTGGAGAGGAAAGGGTTTATTTGGCTTACATTTTCACACTGTAGTCCATCCTTGAAGGAAGCCAGGACAGGAACTCAAACAGGGCAATAACCTGGAGGCAGGAATTGATGCAGAGGCCATAGAGGGATGCTGCTTACTGGCNTGCTCCTGCTGCTTTCTTATAGGAGGGATGGAACCACCTACAGTGGGCTGGGCCCTCCCCCATCAATCACTAATTAAGAAAATGCTCCACAGTCTGGTCGACAGCTCAATCTTATGGTGGCATTTTCTCAATTGAGGTTTTTCTCCTCTCAGATGACTCTAGTTTGTGTCAGGTTGACATAAATCTAGCCAGCCCACCAGCTGTCTCAGACACAAAGACGTTTAGGACACAGCCAGACGAGAATGGCTAGGAGAGAAGCTATGTTACAAAGCAGTGGTTTTGCAGTATTTGGTCTCNTGGTGGGTTTTGTTGCTGTTATTGTTGTTGTTGTTGTTGCTTTNTTTTGTTTTTCTCCTTGAAATTATAGAGAACTCCCAGAGAGCCCAAAACCAACCAAACAAAAATTAGTGAGAAGAACAGCATTGTGCTCTGTATTTGCAAACTTCTGTGGTGTTTAGCATAACAGAAGACAGCTGGACCCTCATGTTTGGTTCTGCAGCCTGTCTGTCTCCATCACATGTTATTCAGACTCTGGAGAAGTCCCTACATATTCATAAGAGACTGAAAGTGAAAGGCTTGTTCTGAGAACGTCCTAACTTCACAGACCCCTGGAAAAATTCCCATTAGCCTCTCCCCACAGGCTGTTCCATGATCATCCACTGAAAACTACTGGTACATGAATGAACGTGTGGTCAAGACATCTCAAATCCTGGTGGTCACTTACTAGCCATGTGACCTGGGCATTAATGTGTGCCTAAAAAAGAGCCTGGTACAGGCAGGCAGGCTCCCCACACACACCCCCTTTGTTTTTGAGAGAAGTTCATGTATTTCAGGCTGGCCTCAAAATCACTATGTAGACAACCATGGCCTTGAACTCTTAGTCCTCCTGCATCCACTTCTGAGGCATGTGGATTACAGGCATATGCCACCACACCTGAATTCATATGGTCGAACCCAAGACTTCTGCATGCTAGACAAGCACTCCACCAACTGAGTTACGTCTCCAGTCCCCAAAGGCTTTTTCAGAGCTTCTCCCAAATACACTTATGAAAAGGGTGTGTGTGAAGTGGCGGGGGGTAATCTTTTAAGGACAGTGCCTGGATACAAAGAAATTTTGCCCAACGATGGAGTATCAGGAAGANTGGGGAGTGAAAACTAAAAGTAAATTGGGCAAACATTTTTANCCCTTGGACTATCCCTACCTAGTGTTCCTTGATTTGCAGATGCATGTGGCTACCTTGTGGGAAATTCCTGCTATGGAAGCGTGAGTTCTACTTGTGCCACATATCCGACAGCATCTGTTGTATATGAGCCCTTCAGCCCCCACTGACTCATTTGAATCACCTCTGATACTACAACATCAAGTGAGAAGTTCCCCCCCGCCCCAAAAAAATGTTCCCTGAAGACAAGAGTCCCATGGTTGAACATCCCATTTGGACCTGCTGATGAGGCTTTTTTTTCCCAACTCTTCAGGGAGACTGGGGGGTAAGAGGGTCTCACCCTCCTAGCCACACCTCATACTGTAGGCATGGATGGGATCTGGGACTCATCCTGATCTATTTCCAAGCTAGATAATGAGCAGAAATTCTTAATTAGAGTTAGTTCTTGGGGAATTGTTGCTGTGGATGTTATAAATTATGGAGTACGGTCTGCATTGAGAATTGCGAAAATTAGTTTGGCTATCTGGAGCACTCTGCTTCTCCTCTTCAGCCATCTTTTATAGCTACATAAGACCAGAAACAAGCTCCAACACTCCATTCCTGCTACCAACACAGCAAGGACTCAAGAATTTTGGGTGGTAATTTTAACTGACTCATACATCCCAACTCCCATTTAAAACACGCTCCTGAGAAAGGGCATCAGGGACATAGCAGCCCTGATTCTCAAGCACTCTAAAATTCAATTTGAGCCCAGTTGGAGACACATGGCTGAAATGTTTGAGGAGAGAAAAAGCTGTTGACAGCAAGAAACACAGTGCTATTTATTATCTGCCTCCCTCGGCAGGCCATTAGCCATGTGGGAATCAGGCTGGTAGCACCAACAAGCAACGGATACACACTGTCAGGCTAGCAGGCAGGGACTATGAAGGGCACATAGCTCACCTGAAGGGGGCAGCACCCACAGCTACTGGTTAAAGGTTGGATGGAGCTTCTGATTTTCAAGAGAACCCAGAAATCTAGATTTATTTATAAATGTGAAAACTCCCTATATTTAAATGCTTCCACTATTAAAGATTTTATATATATATATATTTATATTTATTATATATACATATATACACATATATCTATATATATACACATACATACATATACACATCTATGTACACAAATATGTTCAAAAGTTCCCAAAACTTTTAACAAAACATGTCTGTGCTGTCAGTTTGTATTCTATATCCCCAAATTTCATTTCTTATAATGCAGGACAATTTCACCACACAAGATAATAATGTCCCCTCCAAGAGCAATAGACTATCTAATAAAAACTCCAACCCCAGCACCAGACTTGGGAAACCTCCCTTCAAGTTGTCAGTCAGGGGAGTCTAAGAGACTCCCAAAATAATATAGGCTATTGTCCTTGCCTTTGATCCCNCCCAGGACTTGAAGGTAAGACACTATTGCTGAAGGCACCACACACTTTAGACACAGGACTTAAGAGGATTCTAGCCAGAACTCACCTGGGAGCTTCATCCCTGAGGACTTGCTCACATAGTATACAAAGGTGTTATGCAAGCTGCCAAGGAACAAACAAATAAACAAACAAAAACAATAATCTCACCCAGATGTAAAGTCTACAAACCCAACAATGACCAGAATGTCATGTCCTCAAGGGTGCAATAGTGGCACTTATATCTTGGGAGTAACCAACAGCCATCCAATTGGTGTTAAGGACCACTCAATAGGAGGGAATTCATGCCTGGTACTNTAAACCTAGCCTACTGCCTATGGCTGAGGAAGTCATAGATCCTAGAGTGGAACCTGCTACATTTCTAAACTTTTATTATTCCCAACTGCTTTTGAAATATCTATCCTTGCATCCACAGGTGCACGTAGCTCTCCCCCTGCATTGAAGAAGCTTCTTTTTGAAATAATGACCATCACGGAAATCCACAACTGGTCAAAATGCAGAGAACAGCTGACTATGGGGTGTCCATCTCATGTTGACACATCTGTATTACAACCCCTACACTNTGGGCTCAGGTAACATTGTGGAAAAGGGAACCGAAAGTTTGTAAAAGCCAGAGGATGAGTGTGCTTTGAGACAGTGTTTTCTATATATGACATGGAGCTGCTCCCACGAAATCTCAATAGCGTGTTTGCTCTAACAAGACCTACACACCTACACAATGACAACACCAGTTGACATCCCAGTGTGGATGGGGAAATCTCACAAGGCCCCACCCCTAGATGAGAAGCTCCAGGCAGTTAATGCCTTTTAAAAAGGGAGGATAGGTCTTCTCCAGGACAAGCTATCTGATAGATTATCCAGTTGTAAGTAGTTAATACTAAACACATATATTTATGATTAATATTAAATGGACTCAGCACATTGTATTTATATATACGTGTGTGTGTGTGTGTGTGTGTGTGTAAAAATAATTAAGAAGAGGTCAGGAAATTGAGAGGGAGTTGGAGGGACACAGAAGGAGTTGGGAGGGGGAGAAGGAAGGGTAGAAATGATGCAAACACAGCACTTGGGTAGAAATTCTCAAAAACAAAATGGTACATATAGGGAGCAAATGCAGCCCTGGGCAGATGTGTA
>LZPO01055147.1:75234-96797 GCA_001675575.1 Neotoma lepida
GCTTTTTATGCCTGTTCATTCGACTAACTCATTTCCTATCTTCACCAAGCTACATCACTTCCTGTCTGTCTGCACAGACCTCCAGAACTCTATAGCTGATGCTGGGATTAAAGGCGTGTGCCACCACTGCCTTCCGCTAGTTCTTAATGTGACCTTGGAGTCACAGAGAACCAAACAGATTAAGGGCGTGTGCTAACTTGCAAGACTTTTGTTTTTACTACTAGTGGCTGGCTGCTCCGTTTTTCCTCCGATCCTCAGATAAATTTTATTGGGGGACACAGATAAAATATCACCACAGAAGAAGAAGAAGATCTTATTCCAAACAGGTCAGAATTACAGCATCCTCCCTGGAAAAGGGCCAGTCATCTCTCATGCAGATGAGGAGCTCTAAACAGAGCTGCTTATAGCTCTACCTAAAGCAGCTCTGCCTAGCTCAGTGGTTCTCGACTTTCCTAACACTGCGACCCTTTACTACAGTTCCTCATGTTGTGGTGACCCCCAATACAAAATTATTTCATTGCTACTTCAGAACTGCAATTTTTCTACTGTTATGAATTGTAATGCAAATATCTGTTTTCTGATGGTCTTAGGCAATCCTTGTGTGAGAGTCATTAGACCTCCCAAAGGGGTGGTGACCCACATATTGAGAACTGCCTTAGCAGGTTGCTGCTGTCACTTTACTAAAGTGATTATTTTAAAGGGGTCAGTGAGGACATGAAACTCTCCAAAGATTCCCCAGGCAGGAAGAGTTGAACAAGAAGATCACCTTTGCTGGACATGTCTAGCCTAGGGCTAGCCCAAGGACTGTCCATGTATGGCCTGAGCCAGCAACTAAATGCAGGCACAGAAAGTCATGAACAGCCTGAGGACATTTAAAATGAGGCAATGACTTTGTTCAAGGTTTACTCTTTTTGATAAAAAGTATTTTAAAATGTTCCCCAATCCCTCACGTTTGGGATTGACAATATTCCAATAATCCAAAACTAAAATGCCAGAGAGAGGAAAAATATTCCTACCCTAGTGATAAATAATTTGGTCGTATCTTGAATCAGAGATAAAGATTAATCCCATATTGGGAGCCAAGATGTTGTAACGTTGTTTTTTACTCTTTTTGGGGGGGACCCACCACCCATCTCCCAAATAAATCACACACAGAGGCTTATTATTACTTATGAATGCCTGGCCTTAGCTTGGCTTAGTTTCTAGCCAGCTTTCCTTAAATTTAAATTAACCCATCTGTCTTTTGCCTCTGGGCTTTTCCCGTTCTCTTACTTCTGTAAATCTTACTCTTACACCATGGCTTGCTGTGTAGCTGGGTGGCTGGCCCCTGAAGTCCTCCTCCTCTGGCTGCTAGATCTCTCCTCCCAGATTTCTCCCTCTATATATATTCATATATTCACTCTGCCTGTCAGCCCTGCCTATCCTTTCTCCTGCCTCATTATTGGCTGTTCAGCTTTTCATTAGACCATCAGGTGTTTTAGAAAGCACAGTAACACAGCTTCACAGAGTTAAACAAATGCAGCATAAACAAAAGTAACACATCTTAAACTAATATTCCCCAACACCAAGAATATGTACTCTATTTGGTTTGATTTTTTTTCTCAAAATGACTTCAAAACTGTAACACCTTATTACTNAGTGAAAGTATTTATTAAGCAACTATTGGCTTAGGGATATGCAATATTAATAAAAGCTTTGGGTCTCTGGTTTATGCTTATTAAATATATGCCATTGATTGATAGACTGATGCATTTATAAGAATTTATCAGAGGACAAAACACACCCTTGGGGCCACCACTCACTCAGATGCATTATTATAAAGAAGGTGACACTTTCCCTTCCCCTACTGTCACCTAATCACTACCCAGCACTACGGTTTCTAAGTCCACTATAGGATCATAACCATATCACCATAAACCATGCCCAGAATAAGGATCCCACCTCCTTCCAGGACAGCTGCAAAGCAGACGTCATGTACATGGCTAATAGAGCCAGCTGTGAAGCATCAGGTTCTGCTAAGATTCAACACTTTGGGGCTTCAGCACCAGGCAAAGTACCATGGTTTCCAAGCAGAAATAGACAGAAATCATTCACTCATCCATACCCAGAACTACAGGAAGGCATCAACTCAGTTTAATCTTGATTTTCAATGCAACAAGGGCTAGCTGAGGAATCCATCTAGACCAGTTAGATCAGGAGGCTGTTTCAGGACAGGTGCCAAAGAAATGTGCTTTGAGCTACTATTCNCTTGCAGTTAAGCATGGGCACAGTATAGATCATGAAGGAGTCCTCTGATAGTTAGAACTCTAAGTTATGAACTAGAGATGCTCAGTAAAATCGACCTAAACCAAAGAGAATTGATGGTCTACACGGTACAGTACTGACTGGATGTGAGTCCTCAAAGGTGTTACACAGAATCCATTGCTGTCTGTCCCCCAACTCTAATTTCTTTCGTGCAGCCCCCTCTTCAGATAAGTATTCTGCAGATGGACATGGGAGAGCTCCCCTGAAGCTCCATTACAGCTATCAGCTTAGCAACTCCAGAGGGTTCCAGNAAGAGCTCAGGGGTGTTTCCCACTGGTCTGGCTGCAATTACACCCTCAGCTTTCAACCAGAAGCTGTGGCCAGGGAACGACATTGGCTTTCTCACTGGACAGCCCCTGGCCTATTTCTCTCATGAATAGAAGCCAACCCTGGTCTTGACACAAGGACTAAGACTTAGAGGAAGAGGTTCCCAAAGGAAAATTGGAGGGCTTAGGATATAGGTCAGCAGTATTGCACTTGACCAATTGTCCAAGATGTTGGAGTTGATCACTAGTNCCATGGAAAACAAAAACAGTAATGTGCGCTTTCCTAGATGGTCAGTGGGAACTGGGTGTCAAAACAACAGCTCTCTACTCACTGCGTTGGCCCTTGTACTAGTTATTTTTCTATTACTATGATAAAACACTATGATCTGGGTAACTTGTAGAAGGAAAGGTTTATTAGGGCTTACGGGTCCAGAACGATAAGAATCCATCATGGCAGGGAGACACAACAGCAAGCCAGGCATGGTGCTAGGAANAGGAAGCAGAGGGTTCACATCTTCATCAGCAAGCATGAAGCAGAGAGAGTGAGTTAGAAATGTGTGAGGATATTTGGNGCTATTATTTTCTTTTAATGTGTGTGGGTGTTTTGCCTGCATGCATATCTGTGTACCACAGGCTTTCAGTGTCCGAGGAGACCAGAAAATGACATTGGAATCCCACCCTAGGACTGGAATTATAGACAGTTGAGAGACACCACGTGAGTGCTGGGAATCAAATGTGGATCCTCTAGGAGAGCATCAAGTGCTCTTAACCACTGAACCANCTCTCTAGCCCCATGGCATAAGTTTATAAACTCNCAAATCCTGCCCCCAGTAACATGCNTCCTCCAGAAAGACCACAACTCCCAAGCCTCTCCAAACAATACTANCAACTGGACACCAAACATTTAAATGCCTGAGACTACGGAGTNNATTTATTATTCAAACCACCATATCACATTCCCCGACCCCCATAGTCTTGTGGCCATATCATAATGCAAAATGCATTTAGTCTAACTTCAAAAGTATCCATAGTCTTTTATCATCTTGATACTGTTCTAAAAGTCCAAAGTCCCAAATCTCTTCTGAAACTCAAGGCCTCTTAATTGTAACCCCCTGTGAAATCAAAATGCAAATTACATATATGCAACACATAATGGCAAAGAATATANAGCACCATTCCAAAAGGGAGGAATGGGGGCANAGAGAGGAAATACTGGACCAAAGCAAAACCAAGTANCAGGAGAGCAAACACCAAAATCATGTCTCATGTCTGGGACTTTAATTTCAAAGGGCTGAGATGGATCTGCCCCTCCAGCTTTGCTGCCTACTGCCTGCAACCACCCCTCCCTCCTCTCTNTGGATGCAGNTCTCCTTGACAGATCTCTCACAGCTCTGGCATCACTAATATCTTGGAATCTCCAATGCAGCCCAGGCTTNATTTTCATAGCAATGGCCTCCCAGAGCCTCTTGTCTTTCCAGGAGCTTCATGCAGAGACTCCCATGCCACATGTTGCTTGGCCTCAGCAGTTCTCACCACAGAGGAAGGTTCCACAACCCCTTTACTCATGTATCCTTCATGACTTTAAATCCAGCACTGCAGTGGTTTGAATGAGAATGGCCCCCATAGGCTCAGAGGTTTGAATACTTGCTCCCCAGTTGGTTGGACTGTTTGGGAAGGATTAGGAGGTGTGGCCTTGTTGGAAGAGGTGTGTCACTGGGGGGTGGGCTTTGGGGTTTCCATCACCAACATCATTTTAACTTAGCTCTCTCTGTCATATGGTTGTTGCCTCAAAGTGTGAGCTCTCAACTATTTACTATTCCAATACTATACCTGCCTGCTCTCATGTGCCCTGATATGATGGATTCACCCTGTGAAACTGTAAATCCCCAATAAACTCTTTCTTCTCTAAGTTGCCTTAGTCGTGGTATCTTCACAGCAATAATAATAAAGACTAATAAATAACTAAGACAATTACTGGACATGTGGACAACACTGCCAAGTTTGGCTGCCAGCTTGGGATGGCCCCTGGCCCCTGGAACTACTTTAGAATCAGCTTTTGTTTGTTGTTGCTTTATAGCAACAGAAATCCTTAGGTGCTCTTTTACGAATTGAAAGCTAGGTGGGTAGGATTTTGACCTGAGGGCACTCTTCCCTTTATTCCAATGCAGATCAGACATTTCCTTAGTCTCTATCTCTTCCAGCACAAGCCTTGGCTACAACATTACATTTCTTGGCGCTCTTTTTCTCTTCACACTATACATTTTGTTTTGNTTTTCTTTTCATGTCACTTGCTCTTTTTCATTGTAGACCTGCTTAAGACTGATTACCTATAACCACAGGGCAGAGTCAATACTATCCTGTCTTGAAATTGCCTCTGCTAAATAAATCAGTGCATTACTTTTCAATTCAGCCACAGGCAAAAAGTTCTTAGGACAAGGGCAGAAGACAACCAGATTTTTTGCCAAAATACCACGGGAATGGTCTCTAGGCCAGGTGCAAATATTGTTACCCTTTAAAACCTCTTGAGCTGAGCTTCCACAGTCCACATTGCTCTCAGAACTTTATTCCAAGCTCCTACTAAGATGACCCATTAAANTCTGCTTACAGCATTTAATCCATTTTATAGTGCAAAGTCTTCCACATTCCTCCTGAAAACAGCACAGACAGGTCTATGGCCCATTCTCTGATACCAACATCTATATTAGCTACTTTTCTATTATTGTGATAAAATACCATGCCAATACAACTTCTAGAATGAATGGTTTATTTGTGCTTATAGTTCCAGAGGGCTAAGAGTCCATCATGACAGTAAGACATGGCAGCAAATGGCAGACATGTCAGCAGGAGCAGGTAGCTGCGGGCTCACATCTTGAATTGCAAGCATGAAATAGAGAGAGAGATTAGAAATGGCATGAGTTTTAACTCTCAAAGCCCACTCCCAGTAATATNCCTTCTCTAGAAGGCCAAACCTCCTGAGCTTCCCTAATCAGCACCACCACGTGACCACCAACCATTTAAATACTCAAGACTATAGGGGAAATTTATTATTCAAACCGCCACAGCCCTCTCTGTGGATTCTAGAGTTATAAGACCAATTTTTAGTCTTGTTGTCAATGAATTAACTTAACAGACAATTTGAAAAATTTGAAAAATCATTGCAGATGGATGGATGGATGGATGGATGGATGGATGGATGGATTTTAGGGCTTAAAAAACATGAAGCATTTAGATATTCTACATCATTTGGTGCTATTTCTAAATGGACAATATATTTATAAAAAGACATGAAACTAGAAAAAGTTGCTGGAGGAACATAGCAGGAAGGTCAGATCTGATCTTTGACTTTTGAGAAGCGATGGAAAGGGAGTGAAGGAAGAAATGCATTCTGGACAGGGGCATAACATGGGCACAGCACTGAGATCAGACAGCTACCACCAATCCAGACACAAAGAGAAAACCATCCAGGCAGAGCTTCATGTAGGGGAACAGTGGGAGAGGTGGGACTACTGTGATCTGATGAGCTAGACCTGAATCCTGAAGGCCCTGGAGTGAGAGAGAAGGAAGGGTGAAAGCTACGACGAGACCGCTGTCTCAGCAGCAAGTGTGGAGTGNAGAGTGATAACGCCTATGCTGCTTTGGAAAGATAAACCTTCAGGAGACCCTGCGTGTGGCNGCACAGACAAGGATGAAGGCATCAGTCAGAAAGCAGTGGCCAGGTGGAAGCTGCCAGGTGACCAAGGGCTTGACTCTGACTACAGACAGGCTCTTCCATGCAGCCCAGAGGCCCATTCCCTGGTGAAAGCATGTCAGATATTTGTTTGCAGCCAAGAAACTTGTAAACTGAAGGAGGTTCCAGTGACAGGAGCTGGGAAGAGGAAGAAAGAGGTCCATGAGACAAGACCAAGGCTTGGTGAAAGACACATTGATAGGGATGGGCTGGGGTCCCAATTGTCCAAGGTCAATACACCTTACTAGTGCAACTGTTGAAAACGTCTTTCCTAGAACGTCGGTTGAGTGTCTTCATTCCATAAACCAGCTGACCAGCTGAATGGGTTTGAATTCAGCTTTTACTGGTTGAGCGCTCATGGGTGAGTTTTCTCTCCTAGCTTTGGTATTTCTCATCTGTAAAAAGAAGGTAATAATTAATCTCTCCCCTAGAGGTTGATTATAAAGATTGTGTTAATAATGTATACGATGTGCCAAACTCAATAAATACCTACTNCAGGCTGAGTGGCCCTACCTGGAAGGCTAAGGAGCAGATGTGCTGCAGATTTTGGAGTTTTTCAAATCTAGGGATATTTGCATAGGCTTTCTAGGTTGCGGGACTCCAACTGGAAAATCCCATCTGTTCCAACATCTAGCATTTTTTTTAAGATTTATTTATTTATTTATTATGTATACAATGTTCTGACTGTGGGTATGCCTGCAGGCCTGCAGTCCAGAAGAGGGCACCAGATCTCATTATTGATGGTTGTGAGCCACCATGTGGTTGCTGGGAATTGAACTCAGGCCCTCTGGAAGAACAGCCAGTGCTCTTAACCTCTGAGCCATCTCTCCAGGCCCCCAATATCTAGCATTTCTTGAGCCTTATCATATAGAGCTGTGCAACCTGCATTATTACTATCATTTGTATCTAGGCATATCACTAGCAACCCTGCTGATAGAATCCACACTGACTCCCTCCAAAAGCTACAAGTGCCTCCATGCAAGAGAAGCCTAGGAAATGGGGTAAACTCTCCCACATTGCACCTCAAGTTATGCTCACACTATAGGGTTCTGGTCTCTTCTGAGCAATTCCAACCACTAGAGGGAGAGCAGACTACCAGAAAACACAGCCCCCCAACCCAGCTTCTTTCAAGCTCTATATTTAAAAAAAAAAAATCCGACAGGACAGAGGACTGATATGACATTCCATACTGATGGAACTGCATTCTAGCCAAATATGGTGGTAAAAACCTATAATCTCAGGTGTTGTGAGAAAGAAGATCAGTAGTCAGTAGCTCAAGGTCATCCTTGGCTAAACAGTTAGTGCAAGGCTAGCCTGAGCTACATGAATAAGGGAGAAGCTGGAGAGATGTATTAGCAGTTAAGAGCACTGTCATCTGCTCTTCTAGAGGGCCTGGGTTCTGTTTCCATGTAGTATACATATGTTCATTCATGCAAAACACCCACACACATAGAATAAAATAAAATAAAAACTTAAAGGGGCAATACATTATTTCTTAGCTTCTCTTCCTTGGCTGTTGATTAAATACCAGTACCTTGCAAGGTCATACGCTGGTCTTCTTTTCCCTCTTATACATGGTGTACATGGCTCTCCTCCCGGGATTTATGATTAAATTAAATTAAATTAAACCTTTTCTTAGTTTCTCTATGTGGCTGAATTCCCAGTTGCTGTAACTCTTAACTCCAGGTACATATTTTGAAATCACAAGTGAAGTTCTCTCTGTGGAGGTCCTTTGGACTCCAATTCAGCCTGTGTAAAGTTCAGTACATCATCTGTTCTTCATAAAAACAAAGGTCGAAGTCCTCATCCTGTGTTCCTTGTCTTGTTCCCAATATCCTGATCATGCATTGACATGTGACTTTTCAAAAATAATATTATTGTAGAAAAATCTCCTAGAACTGAAACCATCTCAGAAGTAAGGATATTCTCGGCAAAATCTCCTTGTTGGCCAGGTTGATGGCAAATACTGGTAAGCTCAGCATTCTGGAACCTGAAGCAAGAAGATCTCAAGCTAGAGGCCAGCCTGAGCTACATACAGAGTGAGGCTATGTGCCTAAATAACAAAAACAAAAACTCTCCCTGTTACCATTTGTGAGTAAACTCCAGAAGCCAGTCAGCAGGGTCCAGGCCACTAGGGGTGATTTAGTGGCTTTGGAGAGAAAACCTGCCCACTGTCATCTTCTCTTTGGTTCTGCCATTGCCAACTACCTTAGTACCTGATCTTCAGTCCAATGTGCTCCGCTCTCCCTGGTGACTAACACTGTCTTCTTTCACATCTTGTTTCCAGGCTTTNGCCTTTCCCAAAACCATGGGCTACCTCACCAAGACACATGCTGAGTTACATCATTGACTCAAGAATCCTTCAAGATCATCAAGGAAGATGATCCCAGGCATGGCGGCACAAGCCTTTAATCTGAGCACTTGGGAAGCTGAGGCAGGTGGATCTCCATGAGTACAAAGTCAACCTGGCCTGCATATCAAGTTTCAGGCCAGTCAGGGCTACATAGGGAGATTCTGTAGAGAGAGAGAGGGTGAGGGTTAGGGTTAGGCTATATAGGGAGAGCCTATAGAAAGAAAGAGAGAGAGAGAGAGAGAGAGAGAGAGAGAGAGAGAGAGAGAGATCAGAAGTGCTCTTAAACTTTCCTAACACTTATTTCTCAAGCCTGTGTTAATTCTTGACATTTCTAATATTGGGAGACAGGATTTTATTTAAAGGGACTTTTGTTTCATTAAAGATTCCTGTATTGGGTTCCCAAGGAGCACTCATTGAGTCTAGTAGCAAGTACCCAAGAAGACTGAACTAACTGGCTGCAGTGAATTTATTTCAAATAATAAAATCAAGAACAAGTACAAGGACATTGGCAGTTGGTTCCTAGTTCTTGAAGACAATGGTGTCCTTGTTTCATCTCTGCTCTTGATGCTCAGTGGCAGCATAGTAGNAGTGGTCTAGGTGGTCTTAAACAGGTGCCTCTTACATGTTGAGGAGGAACACAAGCAGATTCAACAGTAACACTGCCAGTTCCTTGATAGATCTGGTGACATGGAGAACATGAGGCACTGAGTGCTGGGTCAGACATGGATAGTAAAGAGAATTGAGTGTTTTGTGCTGAATCAAATGGCTATGGCATGTGAGTTCCTTAGACCCAGCTTCATTAANGGAAGGAGGGAAGGAAGGGAGGAAGGAAGGAAGGAAGGAAGGAAGGAAGGAAGGAAGGAAGGAAGGAAGGAAGGAAGGAATAGAAAGAATCACGTGTCCTTGCCTAGCAGGCATGAAGCCCTGGGTTCAAGTAGCAACACTGCATAAACTAGATGTGGTGGGGTGTGGCTTCAATTTCAACAGTTGGGAGTTGGCGGCAGGATGATCAGAAGTTAAAGATCATCCTCAGCTGCATATTGAGTTCAAGGCCAGCCTAGGGCAGAAGGAAAAGGAAGATAACAACAAACATGGGACCTCAGGCTCAACCCAGGACTGACAAATGAGTCACCTCAAGTGCCCGTCTCAATCGCTTCATCATGAATGCTTGGAACCCTGTTAGGGAGTCTGGGGTTTTGTACAAACTCAGCAGAAAAAGTTAGTAAAGGCACAAGATGGGGAAGTGGATATTCCTGATCTACATGAGTTTTTTTGTTTTGTTTTTGTTTTGATTTTTGTTTTGTTTTGTTGTTTTTAATACATCTTCCTACACACACCAGCATCCACCACTCAGCGTGAGAACACTTACCACTTGCTGGATGATCTCTGCCAGTCTCTTCATCACAAATATCTCCTGTTTTCATAATGCCTTCCTTTCACCGCCAGCTCTTGCCTCAACTTCCTCAAATGGGAATCTTCACCTGGTTCCTGACATCTTCTTCCACCACAGTTTATCACTTCTTCTTGAGGGCATGTCAACATCCTCAGCTGTATAGGTGTTTGTGTGCATATTCTATATCCTGTGTGTTTCTACTTCTCCCACAGTGAACACGCCTTGCTCATCTTGCAGTTCTTAAACCCTCATCAATAATTTAGACGTAGCTGGTGCTCAATAAAAGATTATAAAATAAATTAACTATTTAGCTAATCTTCTGATAGCATTGTGACATGTGACTTTTCAAAAAAAATGTTATCACAGAATCTCTTGGAACTAAAACCAACTCAGAAACAAAGATACTCACCTAGTTGTATTACATTACAATTATATCTCCTTGATGGTGGGGTGTGATAGCAAACTTCTATTATCTCAGCTCTTGAAGCCTGGAGCAGGGGGATCTCAAGTCAGAGGCAAGCTTGGGCTGTATACATGGTGAAATCTTGTGTTAATAAGCAAATAAATAAGTAGGCCAGTCATAGTGGCCTTTCTTCCCAGTACTCAGAAAGCAGAGGCAGTTGATTTATGTGAGTTCAAGGCCAACTTGGTCTACAGATCCAATTCCAGGACAGCCAGAGCTACACAGTGAAACCCTGTATCAAAATAAATAAATGAATAACAAAACAAGGGCCAGCTAGATGATTCACACACAAAAATAAATGAATAAATATCTTAAAACCAACAGAGTATCTTTGCCATCTGTGAACAAAAGCCAGACTATAGAAGCCCCAAACCAGGAGGTGACAGGACTGTGAATCCAAAAGAAGAATGTGTCATTGGTACAGCAGCAAGATAGTCATAAATGACTCAGCCAATATACATGACAAATCTATGACCCTTTCACCAATGAGCCTAGAACATGACTTGTCCACTGTAATATGAGCTCTCAAAAGAAAAGGAAAAATTCAAACCTACATCTCACACAAAGCTGTGTGATTCACCCAATTTTTTGTAAATTTGAGTGCAAAGAAAGGTATCTACTGCTACAAAAAAATATTCATTATTATAGTGTATTAGTCAATTTTCTCCAGTCATTGAACTTATGGATGTGAACTTATGAATATGTATATACGTATATATATGGGAATTTATATATATGGGAATTTATATATATATATATATGAATGGAAAGTCCAAGAATCTAGGAGCTGCTCAGTCCCATGAGGCTGGGTGTCTCAGCTGGTCTGCTGGCATCTCAAAGAAGGAATGTTGGGCTGACAGAGGTGAGGGCAAGCAGGCGAAGAACACCTTTCCTTCTTCCATTGTCCTTATATAGGCTTGCAGCAGAAGGTGTGGCCCAGATTAAAGATGTGCCTTCCAGCCTCAAGGTCTGGATTAAAGGTGTGTGTTATTCAGCCTCAAAGTCTGGATTAAAGCCATGTGCCTTCTAGCTTCAAGATCCGGATCAAAGGCATTTTGTCTTCCTGCCTCAAGATCCAGATCACAAGCATGCCCCCCCCCCCTCATTTCTGGATAATAAATCATTCCAGATATATGACAACCAGGAATAGCCATTACATGTGGCCAAGTGTAGTGGTGCATATGTTTGTAATCCTCATACTCAGGAGGCTGAGGCAGGAGAATCTCAGACCAAAAGGCTAGCCTGGGCTACATGGTAAGAACCCTGTCTCAATAAACAATAAAAATAATATGAATTGCTATTGTTATTGTTATCAGCAGCAGGAGCCTAGTATGTCACTATGCACCTCTAATCCCAGCTACCTGCTAGGAAGAGATGGGAGGACTGCGTGAGTCTGGAAGTTTAAGCAGCTTAGGCAACAGAACAGAATCTCATCTCTTCAAATTTATTATTAGTACTACTATCATTATCATTATTATTATTGTTGTTATCCTTATTAATGAGCTGGAAAACCACTACACTGAACCTCACTGTCTAACCTACAGAAGTCTTACCCTGAGATCATCCTACAGCCCCCAAACCATTTGTGTCCTCCAACTGCACACGTAACCCTAAATTGAGGTAAAGATATCTTTGTAGAGAAACAGCGAGCCACCCCTATAAGCATTCACAGCTTTTTTCATGGCTCATTTGTATANNGGCCACTGGCCCAAAGCTTTCTCCATCACATCGCTCCAGCCATAGCAACAAATCAGAGAACACAATTTATAATACTGTGATAGCTTCCACAACCCAGGGAGTAGTCACAAGCACCAGGGACCTCATCTTTCCTTTATAGGAAACCAACTTTTAATGTTGTTGTTCCTTGAATGCCTAAGAGGAGAAAAAGAAATTGAAGAGACACAGTGACAGACTTGCTAATTTCCAAAGTTGGTGCCAAGTCCTGTCTAAGAGGACGGACATCACAGCCGTTTCACTCTTCCGGGAAAGCAAGGTTTGAAAAAAAAAATTTTTTTTTTCACTTCAGGCAGTGAAAAGCAAATGGCCTAAGCCCAAATCCCAAAGAACATCATGATTTCAACGATTTGGGGGTTATCTGCCCTCTCTTTTCCCTCTGTGTCTGTGTAGTTCCTCAAACAAAGTGGGCTGGAAGAGTTCAAGCTTGGTTCACAGAAGAGAACATTCTGTACTCAGCCTGTGCCGGGCTGCGCTGTGTAAAACAAGATCAACAGAATGATCTCAGCCGCAGCCCGGCAGCAGCAGGCACAGCCGCCAACCCGAGCGGGCTCAGAAGCCATCTGCGGACAGTGGCNGCAGAAGTGGGCACAGGCGTGTGCACCCGGCACTCCAGAGATGCCTTTCAGATCCTTTGAGTTCAGTTCTGCGATTTCTCGCTAGAGGGTCAAGGGAGTTGTTAGCATATTTGTTTTCTGAGTTTAATCACAACCGAAGCACTTCCAAGGAAACAAGTCCCTGTATGCACTTCTGCTTTGGAATCGATTGGAGCTTTTCAATCTGTTTGGATGTTTCTGTGATCAGATGACAGCGGTCATACCAAATAGGCTACGGAGACCGCGCCTGCGCTAAGAGGTGGCAGTGGGGGCGGGCAGGGAAAGAGGAGAGAGGAGCAAAGGGAACAGTCAAGATCATTGCCCCAGCCCCACACTGCACCCGCCCCCATCTTTTTCATCTCCTGGATCCAGAGCTTTGTCATCTATTTCTAGAATTTAGCCAACGATTCAACGCATATTTATCCAATGCTGATTGTGCGCAAGGGCCTGTTCATAAAACAGTACCTGAAGCAAGATTTTTTTTTTTCCGAGCAAAATGGAAACCTGGCCTCCAAACCGGAGGAGTGAGGGGGAACAGAAAGCAAGAGGAGAGTTGTGTGACTACAGCTGGGGTGGCTAAGGAGAGGGCAGAAGACTGAGCTGAAGAGTCTACGGAAGGGTGGGAGTTCTCACATAAAGCTCAGCGGGCAGCCGGCATGGCCACTTCCCAGGAATCTTCCCAGTGGAATTCATGCCTGTTGCAAAAGGAAGGGGTGATACAAACTGCCCAAACTTACCCGCAGGGGTTGTGGGCTGGGCCTCTCTATGCCTCCTTTCAAGGTAACCCAGTCCTGCCCNGTTGCAGGAAAAAGAGAGCAGCAGGCATGAAGCGCAGGGGGAAGGACAAAAGGTGCTCTGTGCAGGGTGGTTTTACATCCTGATTTACTGTCCCAGGGACAGCAGGCAAGTTCCTCAGACTTTGTGCTGCTGACTGAGAAGGCTCAGTTATTAACTGGGAAAAGGCCACCTGTTTGCTGAATTTGCCTATTATGGGTTCAGGGAAACAGAATGAGCCTCATTGAGTAAATAGTAACCATTGTTTTTATGAATGTAAGCGTGGGTCAGTGAAAGCTGTTTCTTAGGTGTTGATTAAGAACATCCACTAATGTGTCCTCTAAAACTCTTCTCTCGCCCACATATTTTCAGTTNGTTGACTCACTGAGTGGCTGTTGCATAGCTTCACCTGCCGTCAAGCTTTGTGCCAGGCACAAGGCTCCAGGCCAGCTGAGTCTTGTCCTGGAGAAGTGTCCTCTCCTTCCTGAGTGAGTGTATTTGATCCAGGCAGTACCTCAGACAAGATCAAATGCTTCCTCNAAGTGGACCTTCTTGTTATGCTCAGCCTAGTTTCTCCTATGTCCAATACTGATTTNTAAGGCAGTGGCAGTCCGTTTCAGAGACAAAGGAGGTGCCAGGGTGAGCCAGGGTGCCAGGGAGCCTGGGCTGAGCTGNAGCAGCCCTGAAACAAGGCATTCTTAGGATTATACTTGCAGAATGTAAACACCCTTTCTTGCCTCAGTACCAGAGCTCCTGCCAAGACTGGAGAAATTAAGTTACATAAGCACCTCTCGGGCATGGACACACACACTACCATCCCACACTGCTGCTACACTGAGAGGTGGGAGGAAGTTGGCCTCTGGGACTCAGTTGTGGACAGCATGTCCATCTGTAAACNAATGCTCACAGGGCCAGAAGACCAGTAAAGCACAANCCTTGCTGGGTNTGGTGACCCACACCTGCAATCCCAACACTTGCAAGGCTGAGGAAAGAAAATCACAAATTCAAGGTCAATTTGGGCTACATAGTGATTTCCAATCCAGCCGGGGCTAATGTATTATTACTTGTTTGTTGCTGTGATAAAACACCATGACCAGCCAGGCGGTGGTGGTGCATGCCTTTAATCCCAGCACTCGGGAGGCAGAGGCAGGCAGATCTCTGTGAGTTCGAGGCCAGCCTGGGCTACCAAGTGAGTTCCAGGAAAGGCGCCAAAGCTACACAGAGAAACCCTGTCTCGAAAAAACAACAACAAAAAAAAACCCACCATGACCAAGACAACTTTAAGAAGAATGAGTTTGAGTGTATGGTTCTAGAGAGAGAAAAGTCCCCCCCACAGTGAGTAAGCATATAGTAAGAAGCAAACCTGTCTCTTATACACATCTAGATGTGTATAAGAGACAGGCCACAAGCACCAAACAGAGCAAATAGGAAATGGCTTGGGTATTTAAACTCTCAAAATCTGTCTACGAGTGGTATGCATCCTTTAAGTCCTCCTAAACCTCCTGAAACAGCACCATCCCCTGGGGATGAAGTATTCAAATGCTTAAGACTGTGGGGGACATTTCTCATTCAAACCACCACAACTACATAGCAAGACCTTATTTCAAGCCTTTCTAACACCCAGCACCCCCACAAATAACAAACCTTAAGCCCACTCCACCAAGTCCTAGATGGCTGCCCAAGTAATGAGTCATCAAAGATAATTTCGTAGACTCTCCTTCCACTAACGATGTCATCNTAGAGCTCCAGAAGCCAATCACAGGCCATTTGAGTCAAAGCCAGGCCCAAGCAGGGCTTCCTTGGACTCAGTCACTGAGACATCTAAGTCCTTCCTATGGAGATCATCTTCCCCCACTTCCCTGGCTCTCCTCATCNCACTAAGGATCCTATTCATAATATTGACTGCAAAGAAATTGTCTCAAACACATTCTCTCTCCAGCTGAAGCCCTCACCAAAAGGACTACTGACCACTGTAGCCAGTTAAAGAGGGAACTTTTCACAAGCCATATGCATAGAGCAATAAAAGCAGGACCTAACAGTTAAATCGAGCTAAATAAATTCAGAGGCCTATGTGGTAGATGGTGATAGTATCACTGTTGAAGATGAAGAAACCAATACACGAAGATTTTGCATACAAGAATCTCAGAATGCTGCTGGAGTCCTGTTGCCCATTTCCTTCGGTAATTCACACTGAAATCTCAAGATGTTAGTTCTGATACTAAGTCCTACTCTCCAGCCTNATATCTTATCCTACTCCAGTTTATATCATCAACTATAANGTTGCAAATGCCCATGAGGTACTGGGCTGTGTGTACTCCTGTACAACATAGAAAGATGGGTTAGCTGTAAGTGCAGCCTTCGAGGAGCTTCTAGCTATCTGTATAGCCATGATGCTGCAGAAACAACTTCTNAATCTCCATGGCTTCACTCANTGAAGTTTATTTTCTGGTCTTGCCAGATGCCCCTTTTGGGTTTTTACTCAAGGGTCTTGGCTGACGAAAAGCTGTCAGATTTTTTTAAGCGCTGTCAATGATCATTTCAGGAGGAAAACATGATCGGTCACTCAGCATCTCTTAACTCCTCTTCTCCCAAGAGCTTCTCCTGTACAAGAACTCATGATGGCCCTGCTCTCACTTATGTCCAAAACAAATCACACACACATAACATCAAGGGATAAGAGAAGTCCAAATCTACCACAAGTCAAGTAATGCAGCAAAACCAAAAAGTACGATGAACAACCTTAATAATGNCTATAGTCTNGCAATACAAACGACCCAACCGGAAGCCTCAGAGCCCACATCTCACAATAGCGTAAGGCCAAAAGATGAAGTTCCCTCAGAGTGGGCACATTAAGGCTTATGAAGAACAACAGAGAATGAATTGTGTCCATGCTGGAGAACCCAATGAAGTATGTTGAGTAAGAGAAATCATTGCTGACTCTGGGAGAGAGGGGAGAACTTGAATGGGCCTACAAAAGCAGTTGTGTTGATCTTGATCTTTAAAGAATGATAGTATCCCACCACGACTCATCCTTCTGAATGACCTAAATTACTACAGGTCTGAGAGACAGCCTGAATGAACAGCTGGAGCATTAGGCTATACACTGTGGACTTGAGAGAAAGACGATCACTATAACTGAGCAGAGTGCTGGAGCTGGGTGGAAACGGCTGCTGACCCAGGCGGAAGCTAAAATGATGTAAAAGACCCTTAAGCAAGAAAATGCAAATGCAAGTTAGGGATGCTGGTACACACGTTATTCCAGTATCCAGAAGAAGGACCACTGTTGTCAGGTTGAGACCAGCCTGGGCTATATTAACAAGTACCAGACCAGCCAGAGCTATATGTCAAGGAAAAGACTTTATTTAAAAAAAAAAAAAGATATATAAAGCACAAATCTGGTAAAACTGCCCTTAAGTTTTACCTCCAGACTCTGGCAAGAGAATAAATGTGTAATGACCTTGCCTTCTAAGAGGGATTGATCTCAAGAGATACTAAAACTTCAATGAAGCAAGATAATGAAGAAGGGCTGAGGGACCTAAAATGCTGAACAGTGGTGAGGAGTCCAGTGGTAGTGGATACTTAGAGGCAACAGGGCAACAGCTGGCAGGAGGTGACGGGGCTCTTGGAAGGAATGGACACTTTTAGTGGGGATTTAAGTTTGGTTACATGGTGTTCTCCCTTGTGAACATTTCAACAAAGCTTTCATTCCTGAGATGCTTTGGGAGGTGACAAGAGGTCACAAGTGGGCAAGTGGGTTGCAGTGAAGTGTTGACTCTGGCTTCAAAGTTGTTCTAGGGAATTAGCAGGGACTCCCTAAAGAACCCAGTCATGTTTTGTTAAATAGATGTGAGTGCTCAAGTTTATATAGGAAAAACTAGCTCATCGGAACAGAACAAGAGTTAGTTAAGACACCCTTCATAAGGGGGTGAAAGACCAGAAAACAACCCCATCACCATTGGANGAGTGTAACACATCCGTATCCAGGCTCTGAGAGCTACACATGCAAAGGGCACTGGTTTGATTAACATCTCCAAGCAAATATCGACACACAGGAATACAAGGGATAAAGTCAGAAGGAACAAGTTCAGTCACCTAACCCAACAATCAGGATTTGCGGGAACAAGTCTATCCCTTTCATCATCTTAGTTAGGTTTCTATTATTGTGNTAAACACCCTGACCNAAATCAACTTGTGGAGGGAGGACAAGGTTTATTTCATCTTACAGCTTGTAGTCCATAATGAGGAGAAGTCAGGACAGGAACTCAAGGCAAAAACCCAGAGGTTGGATCTGAAGCAGAAGCCACAGAAGAATGCTACCAACTGGGGTACTTGTTCCCCAAGTCCTGCTCAGCCTGCTTTCCTATACACCCCAGGACCACCATCCTAGGGGTGGCCCCACCCACAATGGGCTGGGTCCTCCCACACTGATCACCAACTAAGAAAGTGCCCTACAGACTTGCCTACAGGCAAATCCTATCGAGGCATTTTCTCAACTGAGAGTCCTTCTTCCCAAATGAATCTAGTTTGTGTCACATGACATAAAACTATCCAGGATGCTACCCTTCAAATACTTCCAAGTTGCATATTTACAAAGATCTTTTGTTTTGACTTGTCTCAAAAGATCTGAAGTCANTGGTTTTTTTATCAGCCTATTGGTAAACAAAAGTAAAATAAAAAGTGATGGATCTGGAGACAAACTTCCCCTAAGGATGCCATGACTTACTTATATCCGCCTCGACCATACAGCATACCAATATTTACCTCACTGCTAAGCATCAATGTCTCCAAGCNCCAAGATCCTTGAGGCCCCGAATCCTGGCAGATGAAGGATTGCCGGTGACAGCACTGAACAGCAGCCAAAAGCTGGTGACCGTTAACATGCACTTCTTGGCTTACGGGCAACTGTCAGGTAGGAAGATTCATCCATGTTGATCAGAGCCAAAATAGCCTCACGTGGAGAGCGTGTGGGCCTGGGAAGCCTCTCAGTCAGCAAGCATTTCAACAATCTCAAAAACAGCCATGGTACCTTTCTCCACAAATGCTTCCAAAGCAGTTTGTAAATTTTATATAGGTGGGAAATTACCATGNCAGGAATGCGATGTAGATACTTAACAACTCCCAATGAGAACATGAGACTAAGTGCACTTTGGTGGGAAAGTAGTGAGCTCTAGGAGGGAATGTTTTATTCAGAATGTGAGTAAAGTCGGAATGCTATTCAAATGTTCAGATTTCTCCTAAGAATTCACCCAGACTCTACCCACTTTTCACCTGCTTCTACATTCAATTCTACAGTTGGCATTAAACTTTGGTCCCCTGGAGCAATTCTGTCATCTTGACCTGAATATGGTTCTTCCCTATTATACACCCTGAGGAATGGCAGTGAGCAACAGACTCATGTCACTCACACAGGCTATATTTTATGCATTTCTGGCACAGTCCTTACAGAGACTAACGCCTACTCAAGAGGTGGGTGAGGGGCTGTGAGGAAGCAGAAACCTCAAATCACTTGTTCAACCGGTAAACATTTACTGAGCAATTACTATGTTCTCAAAGCCANGGTAGGATGCTAGAAGTACAGCTAAGAATGAAGTAGACATGACCTTTGACCTCCTGGAGCCAGCCATCTGGTTTGGGGAGGATTATTGTGGGGAGCATTTCAAACTCAGTACTGGGATACATACCAAAGGATGAGTCTGAAAAAATAAGCCAGACACTTGACCTAGGCTGTGGGGAAGGGTCATGGAAAGCCAGCCTAGGAGTGAAGCTCAGATGAAGGATGAGCAGGAGTCAGGGAGGGATAAACCTTCGTTGTTCCCTCATCTGTCAAGTGACTCTGCTAACAGGGTTGTCCAGAAACAACCCTAAGGGGAGGACATGTCCCCAAGGAACGCTAGATAAAAAGCTGTGGAGAAGGACTAGGAAGGGAAAGGGGTTATTCAAGGTTGAGAATCCAACAAAGCCTCCTGGAGAGGGGAGAAGAAGATAGATTGAGTGAGGTGGGGGGGAGCTGACAGCATGTGTTTTCCTGCATCCATTTGTAACAGGTAAAGTCCCAAGCGATTTTTGTTTGTTTGTTTGTTTGTTTTGCCTGTCCTGGCTAAGATGCAGAATGCTCCAGTAGTAGCCTGAAGACTGTGCTCCATCAGAGACCTATGCGGATGCAGGGAGCTCAACAGCAGGTAACCATGGCATGCAGGAAGATTGCAAACGGATGCACGGTTAAGCATAAGAACTATTTGCTACATAGCATGTGAATTCATGTTAAATTAAACTGTGCATGTAAGGAACTGAGCGGGACCTGACATATTATTTACGTGTTCAATCAATATTCGTCCTTGTCATGTGTGTGTATCACTAGGCATCAACAGGTCTCAGACAGGCTTCACTTTGCCCAGTTAGCTCTGCCCGCTCTATCTTCAGGAAACCCTTCCCACCACTCCCTGCCAAGTCTCCTGAGACAAACACACATATAAATAGAGCGATATATATTTATGTTTCTCAGAACTGTCACATTTTGCTGAGCTCATAACAGAACTGAGCAAATAGTGCTGTCATCCTCTGTAATACATTGTATCACTCACAGCAGCTTCATCTCCCGTCTTCCCAGGCTCCCAGAGCTCAGAAATGAATGTGCATGCCTCTTCTTCTCTTAAATTACATTTGTACTAACCTGATATGATCCTCCGGCCTCCCTNCCTTGGGCAGCATGGTAGAATTCTTGGGCCAGAGGGACCTCCTTCAACTGTTTATCTTTCTGAGAAATTCAGCAATTACTTGCTACTTGAGAAACATCACTGTTTCAAATTAAGATTTAGAGAAACTACAGATAAAAAAGATTGTACTAGTTAGTTTTTATTGTCAGCTTGACACAATCTAGAGTCACCTGGGCAGAGGGAGCCTGAACTGAAGAACTGTCTGTAAGAGATTGTCTTGACTTGATTGACTGTGGGAGAATCAAGTCCGTTGTGGGCAGCACCATCCCTAGGCAGGATGACCTGGGCTGTACAAGAAAGCAAGTCCAGCACGAGCCAGAGAGTGAGACAGCAAGCAGCATTCCTCCACGGTTTCTACTTCAAATCCTCTCCCCAACCCCCACCCCCATCCTCCACCCCACCCCCGATTTTCCTCAACATAATAAACCCTTTCTTCCGCTAAGTTACTTTCGGTTGAAGTGTTTTATCACAGCCACAGAAAAGCAAACTAGAACAAGAATCTCGAATATGTTATCTGAANGGAGAAAAAGAAAAGTCGGACACAAAAGCCTACACATGAGATGAGTTCATAGAGTAGAGAGGTTCTCGATCAGGAGAAATTAATCTGCAGAGGGAGAAAGCAGGTCAGTAGATGTTTGCAGCCAGGACTAAGGCAACTGCCCAGAAGGCTTGAGAGAACATTGGAGAGTTGACAGCATGCAAGCCTCTACTGTAGAGGTGGTTACACTTGTTAGCATTCAGGCACTAGGCTGGCCTGCACAGGGTCCTCACCTGTAGCCACTAAGAGCGCCCCCTGCACATATGCACTTGCTAGCATTCAGGCAGGTCACTGGTCAGCCCAGGAACCTGTGGCCACTACATCACTACGTAGTCTCTGTGCACATGCGCTAAGCCCCCTTTAAAAGCAAGCTCCACCTCTTCCCCTCTTGTCTTCCTTGCTGCTTCTTCACAGAAGCTGGTCGTTAGCCTTTCCCGTTCCCTTCCTTTCCCCCATAAACCTCCCACGTGAGTTTGTTGTTTGGTGCACTTCCTTCTCGCTGCCATCGCTAACCTACAGCACTGTGTTGAAATTCATAGGCCTGTATGCGTCAAAGGAGTATATTTTATCATATACAAATTATAACTTAACAGAGCGATTTGGGGGGACAGGGTTTCACAATCTGTTACCCTAGCTAGGCTCAAACTTGTAGTAATCCTTGTTTCAGCCTCCCAAGTCCAGACCTACAGGTGTACAGCACCA
>LZPO01055147.1:110976-123160 GCA_001675575.1 Neotoma lepida
TCCCTTCCCTACCCAAATAAATAAATAAATAAATAAATAAATAAATAAATAAATAAATACCCTACCAGAGGTAATAGCCCATTGAGATCTTTCATTCCTAACTTTGCAAATAGAACTCTCCACCAGGAAGAAACAGGGAAATANACTGAATCCACTGTGCTCTCATGTGTCAGCCATCTTCAACCATCACTGAACTCATCCTGAATCTTTGGATTACCATATCATATCATTTCATCATAAAACCCTCATCCATTACATATAGTTCTAAAAGATAAATTGTGTTCCTTTTTAAAGCAACACAATACTTTTTTTTACATACATGGTCACCATCTTTAGATAGGCGATGAACACAAACAGGGACACAACCTGGCCTGGGATCTTGGCTGTGGGAGGCCAAGCTATAACAAACACAAAGGAACCCAAAGAAGGCCAATTATCAGACTTGGTCTTGAACTTGGGAGTGGGAAAATGATGACCTTGGAAAAGGGAACAGCAGGAATCGAGCTCTGAGAATAGCCTGGGTGGTCAGATTTGGAGGGAAGGGCGTGTGGCCCCTCACCTGCACCAAGGCACTTGGTTCAGCCTCTGTCTAAGAGTTGAGGGCTTACTCTCTGCTTTCAATAGCCCAGAGGCTGGACCTGATGGAGCCTCTGGAAGAAGGTTTTGCTGAACTCCTAATTGCTGATCATGAAGGCACAGGGGAGGCTACAGCCTTGTTAGTCCTCTGGAGGAAACATGCATAGGGTGCTGGTGCTGGATTCNGCTAGGGCTTCATTCTCACAACTTCTACTACTACTTGCCACTATGTCTTTAGTAAGGCAGCAGAGCCACCTTACTAAATGGTCACCAACCACAAAGCTGACACCCACAAATGCCTCGTACTTTTGCCTGAGCCCATTCAAGTCAGCTCTTGACTGCCTAATAATTGAACCATACAGAGCTGAGAAGTGTACACCTTAAAGGGCTGGGGTGCTCCAGCCAACCCACTGAGCCATGTAGCCTGAATGCTATGTAGCTCCTGCTATGCTAAAGGATGAGCCTGCAAGCTCAAGAGGGACTGATCATTGTCACAGTACAGATAGAGGCTAGCACACCAACCACTATGGGGACACAGAGGCCAGAGGTCAGGGCTTGACCACATAGGAAGGCTTTAAGTTTGCAATAGGCAGTGAAATAGATTGGCAGTAACCAGGTCCATTATTACCAAAGTGTGTGGAAGACTTACACAGGGTCCTGGTGCCCTGGTGCCTCATGCTCTTCACAAAGGTGACCGTAATGTCAGTGAAGAGGGTAGGATCCTAAGGCAGATGATACAGCAAGTACCATTTGAATACAGGAATGGAGACTTCAAGACACCATTGCAATATAATTTCTTTTGGTGTAGGAGAGATTCTAGAATCTGGCATGTGTCAGTTCTCTAGCTACTGTGGGCCTTTGAAACTTCAGGCAGACCTTCACCATATCCAGTGGAATCATGAAGAGGGAAATGGCCCAGCTCCCAAGCCACCGCTTATTAAAAGGCTCTGATACCCTCAGGATCCTGATCCTGATCAGCCATTTTGGAGCTTCAATCCTGGCTCTAAGCCTGTACTTGCCCAATGTGTGTCAGAGTCCTGGTGGGTCCAGAGCAGTTCTGTAGCTGGTACAGGGTCCATATGTGCCCACAAAACTATCATAATGTCTAAATTAAAGATAACAATAATTAGAACCAAACAGCGGTGGTACATACCTTTAATCCCAGCACTCAAGAGGCAAAGGCAGGCAGATCTCTGAATTTGAGGCCAGCCTGGTCTACAGAGTGAGTTCTAGGAAAGCCAAGGCTACACAGAGAAACCCTGTCTCAAAAAACCAAACCAAACCAAACAAAATAATAATAATAATAACAGCAGCAATAATTATTATTCTGTAAGGTCATCAAATATCCAGTATTCTCATCTCCCCAATTATCCCATGTTCTGCTTGCCTATTTTACAGCTGACTTGCATGGGATTGATACATCCCTTTTTAAATTTTATTTTTACTTTTTATTTTGTCTACTTGTCTGTCTGTGCACCATGTATGTGCCTGGTGTGTATGGAGGCCAGAAGAGGGCATCTTAATCTCTGGGACTGGGGTTACACATATTTATAAACCACTATTTGCTAGGAACCAAGCCTGGGTCCTCTGGGAGNGCAGCCAGTGCTGTTAACCACTGAGTCGTCTCTCCAGCTCCTAGAAGATCAGAAAGGGAAGGCGGAAAGAGTAGGTAGTGAGTATGAGCAAAGTACAATGAGATATATGTATAAAAACATTTTAAAAGGGCAGGAGGGATGGCCTAATGGTAAAGAGGGCTTTCTGCTCCTCTAGAGGACACCAGTTAAGTTCCCAGGATCTGCACTGGGTGGCTTATAATAGCCTGTAATTTCAATGCCAACTCTGGAAAATCCAGCACCTTCTTCTGTAGGTACCCACACATACGGTATACCTTTACAGAAACACAAATAAAAATAAAAACAAATCTTTTTTATGAGTTTTTTAAAAGTCTTAATAAATCTATTATTTTGCATGCTAACTAAGAAAAATTTNAAAGCATTTTAAAAATTAAAAACAAATATTAAAAATTTAGAGGACANTATGATGCTATTTTCATTAGCAAAGGAGCAGTATTGGTTTTAACTCTGGGCTTATGAGCTCTCCAAATACGGGGTTTTGGTCAGATCTATAGTACTTAATATGCTTTTCCTCCTGTGGAGTGAGCCTTAAATCCAATTAAAAACTGGTTGGCTACATCCATAACATTTGTGACATTATTGCTAAATCCACAGATTGGTGAGGCTCTCAGACCCCTTCAGGCTCAATCAGAGGAGTTTCTTTGTGCAGGAGACAGTGGTTAAACATAGAAACTCACAACTGAACAAGTGTAGAGAAGAAGTGTCTGTGGAGTGCTCAGCCACAAATAGTCTACATCGCATCACATCCCCCCACCAAGACTCAGGGAAGATGGTGGAGAAGGAGGCAGAAAGATTGTCAGAGCCTAAGGCTGGGAAGAGTAGGGCAAAACCGTTTTCTGTACCTCATGGGANTGCTTCGCTCATGNACTTGAAGAAGCTGTGGTTGCCTGCCCAAGACCAAGTCAATCAACGTTCCAGCAAGGAAAGAGGAGAGGCTCAGGAGCTGACCCNCTAGCTGAGACGCTATTGACAGTTGATGGCTGCTAAAGGAGGAATAGTCAGTTCTGTTAAGGTACCAACCCTGGTAGATTGCCCATGCTCCAGTGGATGGCATCCCCCACACCCAAGTATATGGGCAGCACAAAATGGACACAGGGGGTTACTGAAAAAATTTAAAAAGAATATTAAATTGGGAGGGTCTAGGGAAGTAGGGGTGGATCTGAGAGGAGATGGGGGAAATGGGGGAGGTGAAGATAATCAAAATACACTGTACACATGCACGAAATTCTCAAATAACTAATTAAAATATTATATTTTTTAAAAATTAAAAACAAACAGGCAATGAGGAGATGGCTCAGTTAGTACTGTGCTTGCCATGCAAGCATGATGACCTAAGTGCCCTCAGTGTACCTCAGAATCCACGTAAAAAGCCAAGCAAAGTGGTGCATGTCTGTAATCCAAGAGCTGGGGAAGCAAAAATAAGAGGATCCCTGGGGCTTGCTGACCAACCAGACTAGTCCAGGGTGTGAGCTACAGGTAGATTAAAAAAAAAAATCCCACCTCAAGAACTGAGGTGGAGAGCACTTTTATGCTTGGATTTAGATTCACTTTGAAAGAGAGANAGACAGAGAGAGAGGGAGGGAGAGAAAGAGAGAGAGAGACCACTTGATGATATCTTGTACAAAACCGATGAGCTAATTTCACACAACAGTTGATACAACACTGTCTAAAAACTCTACTACTGTGGAATATTCAATGACAGGCAATGAGAACTTTGTTCTGCTAACGTTGCCTTCGCTAAGACCTTTTAATAATTAAAAACAAAACAAAATGTTCTCTACAACAGCAGNGATGCACATCAGGTATACCCTGTTGATAGCAGCCCTCTTCCAGACTTCAAGTTACTTTCCGCNTCTCTCTGTAAAGTGAGGTGAAACAAATAGCTTCCTAGAAAAAAATCTCACTGAGACTTCAGGTCAAGCTTCTCTCAAGCTAGGCGCATCTTTGGAGTTGGTGTGAAGTGAAAACCTATGGAGTCACCTATACCTGTNAATTTATTTGGGTCACTGAGATGGTGAAACTGCTGAGAAGCCTCCTCCCACACAGGACCCAGGAGGAATGACATTCTCAGGGCCTTCTTCCTCCTCAGACTCTGGTTCCTCTGGGCTCACACCTCACCCTTGCACTTAACACTTGGCCAGGCTAGTTCTGCACTGGAAACTGGAGGTGTGAACCTCATTACTGCTTTTCTTATGGTGCCTGCCTGGGAATTATCTTACTCACAATGGGAAAGAGACCAAAGCAGGCTTGATGTCTCCTTTTCATGATTGGAGTCAGTTAATGAGAGATTCCAAGCTGGCCTGGAGGACCTGGCTGCCAGAAAATCCCCTGAGCAACAGCTGGAATAAANCTAATAAAAGCAGCTACAGAGCATTTTGTGGAAATGTCAAGTGCAGCACAAACACACTGGCCCTCGTAAACCTCACCATGAACTTGGGGAGGGTAGGCCCAGCCTGCCTTCGGTAATGGCAGAAGCCGGTGGCTACTGCCTTCTTGCCAATGCTCCGGTCTTTCCAAAGACTTCGTCACACCTTGTTCCACTGCCCAGCCAACCTCCCCACGTGGCCCACTGTGCTTGCTCATCATATATATGTCATATATTCATTCATCTAAACAAACTTTTTCTCCATACAACTCACTTCTTCCATAAGTATCGGAGGGTACTGGAGCCATCAAGTTTACCCACAGATTTAAACGCAGTAGCTTTCAAGGAGAGATCACCAAACAATTTTTTAAGCCAGTTAAAGATGCCCAGAGCCCACATGAGTCAATTTGAAGTTACCAGACTCAACAATCCACCCCTTTCTTCTCTCTGCCTGCCTTTTAAATGGTTCCAGGAGCACTTGTTCCTGTTTATATAAAAACAGGCTTCTCTTAAGATAGAAAGTAAGCTACAGAAAGTCACGGAGGTGATTAATTCATGAATGACCACAGCTTAACTTACACAGCTCCATCACAATTTTACTGTGGTGTACATGGAGGGGCTGGAGAGATGGCTCAGCAGTTTCGAGTGTGCACTGCTCTGTTAGTCACTGAGTTCAGTTCCCACAACCCACGTTGGGTGGCTCATGACTGTAACCCTAGCTCCAGGAAATCTAACATCCTTTTCTGGCTACTGAGGGTACCCGAACTTGGCATACACTTACACATACACATAAATAAAAGTAGATAACTACTTTATATGTTGAACCAAGGGTACAACTGGTCTGGGAAGGTGGGGAGGGTATATCTGAAATTAGAAGGGGAAAATACAAGATTTGTTTTTCTTTCATAGTCACTTAAAAATTAAAAATTAAAAATTNNAAATTTTAATTTAAAAATTCCTTGAGATATTTTTACATTTATCTGCTTATTTAGTTAGCTGTGTGTGTGCATGCGGACATGCATATGAGTGGAGGTCAAAGGGCAATTTGTGGGAGTCGGTTCTCTCTTCCATAGAAGATCAAACTCATATTGACAGGTTTGGCAGGAAGTGGTTTTACCCATTGAACCATCTCTTTGGTCCTGAAGAAANTGAAAGTGTTTTCATTTGGATTTGCAAGTTGTTTTTGCAGGGGTAGGGGAAGTTTGGACAGGATGGAAATGCTAGCAAGGGGATATGAGGACATCCAGAGCTATATGGATGTTTGCTTTATGATCAGTCCCTGAGCTGTATATTCTATTTTGCACATTTTTCAACATGTGGGCGATGCTGAACAATTTTATACACACGCATATTTCCTCCAAGCTTGACAGTCAGTCTCTAAATAATGTCCAATTCCTAAAGAAATTTTAAAGGATATTATTCCTGTGTATTCATAAGGACCTCTAACTCCCTTCTGTTCCAGAACCTCTCAAAACAGTGCCACCAGGTGGTGACCAGGTATTCAAAACACATGACCTTATGAAAGACATTTCACCTTCAAACCATAGCACATGACTTAGAAAAGCTGTTAGGTGGGTGCTACCTCAGCCAACTGAGCAAGAGAATATGGGGGGTGAAGGGTGTTGATGCATGAATCTTACCCAGACCAGAAAAATAAGAATGCTCCTTGCTTCCTCTTGTAGTACCTGTCTCCAGACAGCCATAAGAGCCATTCTGTGAAGGCCCATGAAAAACATGACCCTGTTCTCTCTGCCAGGGCTTTTCTTTTCAGATCTCCTAATATTTGTCATGGTTCTGTTCTTGCTTTCTGCCCATATGCCCTCCGCCGTGCTTCCCGGCTAAACTCTGAANGTGACTATTTAACAAGAGCCTCCTTCAACTACCCTGCTCCACCCACATACTCCTCAGCAAGGTCTAGAATTTTCCCTGGCCACAAGAGCATCTCTCTGTCCTTGGGAGAGCTTTACCTGCTTTCTGTCATCCAGACACACTGCATACTTACTGTCTTTGTCTTCTGCACATTTCTTTGTCTTTGCTAATTTTATCTCCTCTGCCTGGAATGCCTGTCCACTCCCTTTTCCTTCTGGCAAAGTCCTGCTCCAGGTCCCCAGTAAGCGCACCCCAAAGGATCTCTCATTTGCCTCCCTTTCTGGTTACAGGCTCTCTCCCTTGCTATACTGTCCTCAGTAGAATAAATATACTGAGTCTGGATTTTGTTTTTGTTTTTAAGATTTGTTATGTATTTATGTTTGTGTATGTACTCAGAGGTGCTGATGGCCAGAAGAGGCTGTCAGATCCCCTGGAGCTGGAGTTACAGATGGTTTGAACTGTCTGCCATGGGTGACGGGAACCAAACTCCAGGCCTCTGAAAGACCAGCAAGCATTCTTAATTGCATCTGTCCAGCACCCTAAGTCTGTTGTTGTTCATTTCTTTGTTTGGTTTTTCAGGATAGGGTCTTTTCTGTGTAATAGCTTTGGCTGTCCTGGAACTCGCTCTGTAGACCACGCTGGCCTTGAACTCACAGAGATCCGCCTGCCTTGGCCTCCTGGGTGCTCTGATCAAAGGCGTGTGCCACCACACCTGGCTTCCGGGTCTGTTCTTAGGGAGAACTGCCCTGTTAAACTGCCAACACTAAAGAAAACAAACTGAAACCATGCGTCTTTCTGAGATCCTGTCTGTGCGGCTTGTCATTGAGAAGTGCTGGATAATATGTCCTCCTTTGACTCTGACCCTAGAAAAACTAAAAAGAAAAATCCATTGCTTGGGTCCTGGCCATGGGCTCTCCTACCTAGACTGTGGTCTGCTGCATCCCTACCAGTGACCTGAGCACTTGGTCCTCCCTGGTCATAGAGTTGCTGTTGCAGGCCCTTCTCTTCTTCCCACTGGCCAGGCTTGGGCCTGACCAGCCAGTGCTGGTGCCAGTAACATTAACCACCTCACACTCTTCCTGCCACGGCCCAGGAGCAAGGTGAGCANAGTAACTGCAAAACATGTAGTCCCTGCCAGTTGCTGGAGCCTTCTTTGGTCACCTTCGGAAATGGCAAGGCGCAGATAGAATTACCCTCACCCAGAGCAGATACGTCTGGTGGGGCACTTAACTCTCTCCAGACCAGAGCTACCTTTTCTTCCAAATCTTTTCCATTCCAGACTTCTACCCCCTCTTCTCTGGAGCCTGTCTTTTTGTCTTTTGGAGGTTCTTTTCCCTCCTGGACCTCTTTTCCAGGCTGAGATAGAACAGAATTATCTTGGGATGATTTGAGTTTCCTGGGCAACTACACTGACCTGGAGAATAGGCATAGCATCCTTGCTGCTCAGAGTGGCCTAAGACTGAAAACAGACTCAGCAGGAAAAGTACTAGGTTCTATAAAGCATGGTTTTTTTNAAAAAGAAAGAAACAAAAGAAAGGAAAAAAAGAAAAGAAAAGAAGCAAGCAAACAAACAACAACAAAACAGCCTTCCTGAGTATACCATGTTTGCATCAAAATGACATAGAAGCAACTCAGTACTACTTGTGGTAGGTACACACTTTNAATCCCAGCAGAGGCAGGAGGATCTCCGAGCTTGAGGCTAGCCCAGTCTACAGAGTGAGTTCTAGGCAAACCAGGAATACATAGTGAGATGCTGNATCAAAAAGAAAGTCTATCTTGTCATCTTACAGATGAGTAAAACTGAGGTCCAGATGAGGAGAAATAGCTGGCTCAGGATCACACACCTGGTTGGCACTGAGCTTCACTCTCTCTGCTCAGGGATCTTTTTAGCTTCCATTCTTAAGCTCTAAGATTCCCTGGCCAAAACAAGGTACAGGGGTTCCCAACAGCAACGCCCACCCATTTTCCATCTGCTCATTGTTTTGAAGGAGTTATATTTCTGAGTCCCTGACTTATTAATTTACACTGTACCTCTGACCTCCTCATCAGCTGCAATGAACATTTCCTCTCTCACACATGCAAGAGTTCCATCCGAGCCATAGTTCCTAAATCTACATGGGGCACACAAAGGGACTCTTAAAACCGGTTCCTGTCTTCNTTTTGGTGTTTTTCATTTCTGTAGGTCCAGGGTGGGGCTCTAGAGTCTCGATTCTTTTAACTCCTTCACTTACTGAAGTAAGCCAGCTGACTTTTCCAGAGATCTGTTTGCTGACTCNGCTTGGTTTCCCCCTTTTGATCTTTTGAGAGGGCCTCTAATTATAGAGCCTAGGCTGACCTCTAACTCATATGTAGGTCAGACTAGCTTCAAATTCTCAACCTCCTGNCTCAGCCTCCTGAGTGCTGGCATATCGCAGGCAAGCATCACCACCCCTAGCTTTCTAACCTAGAGCGTCTACGCCTCTACATAACGTGGAATCCCTTATTTCTGACTCATTGGTGACTCATCATTGCCAATTTTAAAAAGAAAATGAAAGCAAGATATAGCCAGAAGTATGGGCTTGCTATCCAGAGTTAAAAGCAAGGGAGCAGGCATCCAGAAAGAGTGCAGAGTCATTCAAGGTCACCAGCAGACTGCCTTCATCAGCAGAGCCACCCAGAGATTTTTAACTCAAAGGCCACGAGGCACTGCTGCCCTGTAGAATAAGCAGTAAAAAGGGAGACCCGTGACCCTGAATGACTCAGCTCTACAAGGTGAAAGTCAATTAATGTTCGTGTATCGTCTCTCCATCCATGACATGCCCATGATAAAGCTTGCCTCCATCTCAGGCAATGAAGCCACATAAAACACTGAAATGATGAAAGTGTGATGCAAAGACAGAGCTGTCTTTCTAAACTAACTCACCCATGATATATCCTCTTCAGTGTAAAATTCCCATTTACATCCAGCATGGCCCTGTGCAGTACAAGAGCACTGNCATCTTCAGCCCCAGTTCATTTTACTTGGGCTGGANGAGAGGCCTTCTTCAGTGTAGCTAATTCAATTTATAATTAGTTGAAATTAGCTTAATGCCATTACACAACTTCCTCAGGTCATTCGAGTCTCTTAGTTTCTACCAAATCGGAAATGCAGCACAGATTTTGGGATAAGGAGAGGGCTCTAATCCTCTTGAATTGCAAACATATTGGGCTCCAGGGACCGGAAGTGGAAGAGTTGGCTGAAAAATCACTGAAGAATATTCCTAGGGTTATCANAGTCCCCTGAAGATGCCTCTACCATCATATCCCAACTTCCAATAATCTATGCGCCAATAGGCCCAAGCTTGGTGAGAATGCTATAGATAGGACTAGAAGCTTCAAAGTGACTGAAATAAACCAGGTGTGGTAACGGTGCCTAATTGCAATCCCAGCCCTCTCTCTGGAAGTAGGAACAAGGGATTGCAAGTTGGAGGCTACCCTAGGCTACAAAGTAAGTTTAAGCCCAAACTGGAAAGACCCTGTCTCAAACAACAAAACAAGTCTAAAAGAATATTCCACTAAAGCTATATGGGNTTGAAATAGCTCCCATNCCCTGGGGGTTCCGATGCTGTATTGCTAAGGCTGTTTTGCAACCTCTGTTCTTCTACCTCCATCCATACAGAATTCTCTATAGTTCCTGCTGGCCTACAGGATGGGAGACTCTCACTGACCCTCATACACAGGTATAACACAAACCACAGAGTGGGCAAGTGGGCAGAAATACAAGTGAAAGACAGAGACAGCAGAAAAGGGAGCATTGCAACAGACCAGAGACAGAGAGAAACAGACACACAGGATGAACAGTAATCCCAGAACAGAAACCAGAGAAGCAAATGGAAAAAGTAAGAAGTGATGGGCCAGATGGAGAGCTCAGAGGGTAAGCCACTTCCTGTGCAAACCTGACAGCCTGAGCTCCATCCCTGCAACCCACATAATGGTAGACGAAGAAAAGTTATCCTTTGACCTTCATGTGTGTACCATGGGGCATATGCTTGCTGCACCCTCAGTAATTAANTTTTTTAAAAGGAGAGGGCAGGGAGGGCGGGGAGAAGAAGGCTTGTAAGATACTTACCTTCTAGTGTAGATGGTAAAGGCAAAAACACTTCTCAGTTCCAGACTGTTCTGAGTTGAGATGGTAGGAGAAGGATGGAGTTCATGCTTATATTGTGGTTTAAATGTAGAACGTCCCCCATGGCTTACGTATTTGAACACTTGGTTTTCAACTGGTGGTCCTGTTTAGGAAGGTTTGGTACTTTCAGGAGGTGGAGCCTGGTGGAAGAAATAGGTCACTNGGGGTGGGCTTTATAGCCTGCCCCACTTCCTGTTTGCTGTTTCCTAAGTAGATAAGNGATGTGACCAACCAGCTTCCTTGCTCCTGCTGCCAAGCCTTCCTTGATATGATGGACTATATCCTCCTGGACCTGTGAGTCAAAATAAATACTTTCTCCCCTTGAGTTGCTTTTGTCAGAGTATTTAATCACAGCAATAAGAAAGTAACTAAGACCATTTGTGAGCTGAACTGGAGCGGAAAGTCCAGACCCAGGTGTCCAGATCCAGGTGAGGGCAGGCTGGCCTGACAGACTGAAGTCATATGGCAATGTGTCACTCTGGTTTCTAACAATGCTAAGCACAGCCTGCCCTAGGTCAGCCTTAGGGGAGTATGGAGGAAACTCTGTGAGCAAAACAAATGACGAGTGTCTCCCTGAGTAGACTGGAAACTTGAGAGGAAGGTTGGCATGCAAAGGAAGCTCCTGAGGTGGTGATACTAGGCCGTGTGCCTTACTCTATAAAGCGCTTCCAAGTCTCTGCAAGGACGTTGAGACTAGGGAAGAAATAGNAGCCTCTAGCCTTTCTTCATCCTACAATAGCAAATGACATAGACTGGGTAGCTTAAACAGAAACTTACTGCACACAGTTCTAGAAGTTGGAAATCCAACATCAAGGTACCAGGTGAGTCTGTCCCCACTGAAGTCCCTCTTCCTGGCTTGAAGGCATTTGTACCCTCCTGGGCTGAGAAGGAATGATAATTTCTTTTGTGAATCCAGTTCTTGGGGGCTCCACCCTGGTGATCCAATCACCTCCCAAATTCCCCATCCAAATATCCTCACACTGGGGACTAGGGTTTCAACAGGTAAGTGAGGAGTGTAAGTTGGCACATTCTTGTCCCTCCAACCCATTCCTCACTCTTTCTCCTTTTTTTCTTGAGACACGGTTCCATTATGCACACCAGCTGGCCTAGACTCAGAATCTCCTGCCTCTCCAGTAACGGGATTTCAGGCACATGTCGTCATACCCAGATTCTCTTTTTTCAATTATTCTGAAAATCGGTCGATTACAGTTGTGGTGATTTATGCCTATAATCTCAACTATAGGGATTTTTTTAGGCCAGTCTAAGTTACATAACAAAATAGTAAAAGAAAAGAGAAGTCAACTTACAAATACGAACGTTTTGCTATAATAGGCTTGTATCTTTATTAAATTCATTCTTTAAGNATTTCATGTATTTTAATAATATTCACTGCCACTCCACCCATAACCCTTCCAAGATCTATTCCCACCTCTACCTCCTGACCACTCCAACTTCATTTTATTAAATAACCCATCAAGTCCAATTTGTACCATCTCCATTCCTGGGTGTGGGGCCATGCACTGGTCAATCTGTCAGAGACCATATCCTTCAACAGAACTCTCTCTCCCCAGAAGTCAAAAGTCCCTCATCTAGGCA
>LZPO01055147.1:151679-163161 GCA_001675575.1 Neotoma lepida
TCTGCTAGGCACCTACTCTATCACTGAACTACAACCCAGCCCATTAGCTCCTTAAGACAGGATTGCATTATGTGGCCAGGATGGTCTTGAATTGGCAATCCTCCTGCCTCTGCCTCCCAGTCACTGAGGCGACAGGTGTGAGCCAATGTGTTGTACTTAGCAGTCCTTCTCGAACGGGTCCTCGAAACTGTCTTGAGCACTGCAGTCAATGTGTCTTCCTTCCTTGCTATGCAATTCCCAGCCAATGAAAGGCTTTGCTACGTTGCTTACTCATCAACTTTTTTAGACATTTTCCAAAACCTTCTAGAAAGGGCTGCTCAATCTCTAGAATGCCAAGGCTATCTTTACCGAGNATTCCCTGGCCATGTTACAGGTCCATGGAAGGAACGTAAGTTAGCCCNATCAGACTTGCACAAGCCATGGGTNTCTTCCTCTTTATTATGACCACTGTGAACAAGAANGCACATTATACCACTGTCNCTGATTGGCATTTCCCACAATGTGAGGAGCTGGCCCAGGAGGAAAAGGATACTGTAATGGCAGAATGGAAAGGGGGGCAGGGTGAAAATGAAAAGAGACATNGCGCTATGATCATGTTATGTCTGTGGGCCCTCTGGGCCAGGAGCTATGATGCCTTTACACAATCTGCNCAGCATCATGAGGAATCAAATACTCCAGCCAAGACAAACACGCAGCCGTGTCCTCACTCGGCATGNCACCCTTTCTTCAGCTTTTGTGTCTGGAGTAGGAGAAATGGCCCATGTGACACACCCTGCTCCCCCACACATAGAGATGACATCTGGAAATGCCATTGTGTGTTTCAGCAGCTGACCACAGCAGGAAGAACTTGTTTACAGTTCTTTGCCTTACTCACAGGCAGGAGCAGGATAATGGAGCACTCAAAAACGTAAGTCCTGGATGCAGAGTCCTGAGAGCAAATCCCAGCTTTGCCCCGTGTGACCTTGGCTTTGTGCCTTAATTTCTTCATCAATAAACATGGAGTGTCCAAATCACCAAGTGCATATTTTATCGGTGTCTGGGAAATATGAGTTCAAATGTTACAGGGCTTTCTCCTCTGTATTTGGCTTTGGCAGTGTTCGCTGGGAATGTATTATCTTCCAGGCATTGTTGTAGGAATGAAGAATATATCAATGAACAAAATAGCTTGTGTTCCAGCAAGAGAGAGACCCAGAATTAACAATTAATATGAAATGAGAAAACAAAGCCGAAGAGAAAAAAAAAAAGACAATGAATGTTTTCTTTGGAAAAGAAAATGTAAAATGGAGCCCGGGGGCAGTCGGAAGCAACAGGGTTTGGAAAGCTGGCCAGTGCAGTTTTCTCTCAGAAGGGCCATTTGAGCAGAGGCCTGAAAAGAGTGAAGGAAGGCCGGGTATGGTTTGCATGTCCGTAATCACAGCCTTTGGGAGGTGGGGGCAGGGAAATCATGCGGTTAGGCTAGCCTTGGCCGTTTAGAGAATCTGGGGCCAACCTGAGANCCTGTCTCAAACAAACAAATAATGAATGAAGAAATGAATGAATGAATACCAAAAAGAACAAGGAGTTGGGGGTGGGGGCTTGGGGAGAGGGAAGCCATGGAGGATCTTAGAGAATGGGGTTCCAGGAGAAGAGGATGTGCCTCTGTGAAGGTTTTTAAGGCAGGAGAGCAGATGGTTAGCTCCCATGCAAGGAAGTGGAGTGAGGAAGAACAACAGAGCAGAAGAGAGGCTCACACAGTTCAGGGAGCTAGGCCAGGCCCTACACTGTAGGGGCTTGTCCCCACTGTGCAGACTGCAGCGTTTTACAAAGAGATGCCCTTTAACCTGTTGTATTTTAAAGGCATCTCTAGGAGTCGGGTGAGAAGAGAGACCCAGGACCAGGGGGAGACAAGGAGACCTGGTGGGAGCCCAGTGCAGTGACTGCAGCAAGAGAGGAAGGTGGCACAGTAGAGGTGAAGGGTCAGGTTATGGAGATATCAGGGGAATTTGACTAATAGAAGTTTCTGTGGGGCATAAAGGCAGGGCTAGCCCAACATGATGCACACATGTAACCCCAGCACTCCAGAGGCGGAGACAGGAAGGTTACTGTGAGTTCTANACCACCCAGAGCTACCCAATGAGACTGTCTCTAAATGGACATCTGTCACATCAGCTTTTGATGCAAGCCACCAAATAATACAGAGAACCACCGCAGGAAAGGTGTGAAGTCTTTTTAAAAATAATTTATTTAACTCTTACTCTATGTGCATTGGTGTGAAGTTGTCAGATCTCCTGGAACTGGAGTTATAGACAGTTGTGAGCTGCCGTGTGGGTGCTGGGAATTGAACCTGGGTCCTCTGGAAGATCAGCCATGCTCTTAACCATTCATTTCTCCAGTCCCAGATGTGAAGTCTTAAGGGCATATGAAGTCACCAATGGAGTGGGAAAGATGAGGGCAAGGCTCTGGAGCCACACAGCTGTAAGAGAGAAGAGGGCTAGAGAAATGACTAGGCAGGTAAAAGCATTTACCACACAAACCTGACAAACTGAGTTTGAACCCACAAAGTGGAAGGAGGGAACTCTTATCTCCACAGACACTGTGACACTCACACAATAATACTTATCTATCTATCTATCTGTCTGTCTGTCTGTCTACCTGACAAACTGAGTTTGAACCCACAAAGTGGAAGGAGGGAACTCTTATCTCCACAGACACTGTGACACTCACACAATAATACTTATCTATCTATCTGTCTGTCTGTCTGTCTGTCTGTCTATCTATCTATCTATCTATCTATCTATCTATCTATCTATCTATGAGACAGGATCTCACTATATATCCCTGGCTGGCCTGTAACTTGCTATGTAGACCAGGCTGGCCTCGAACTCAGAGAGATTCACCTGCCTCTGCCTCCCGAGTGCTAAGATTAAAGGCATGCCTGGCCTTTTTTTGTTTTTTGTTTCTATCTTATTTTATGTGTCTGAGTGTTTTGCTGCATGTATGTCTGTGCATCAAATTCATNCCNGGTACCCCTAGAGGCCGGAAGAGGATGTCAGATCCCCTTAACTGGATTTACAGTTGTAAACTGCCACGTGGTGCTGGGAATCAAGGGTCCTCTGGAAGAGCAGCAAGTGCTCTTAACTACAGAGCCATCTCTCTAGTCGTTTATAAATAAACTTTTTAAGAGAGACNAANGGAGGGCCTTGGGGGAGACAACTGAGGAACTGGCCTCTCTTTGCCTTGGCTTCTAGGAGTCTGTTCTTTTTGTGATTCCTCACTGCCTCCTCCTTGTCTTCTGTGCTGTGAGGCAGTCAATAGAGAGAAATAACTTCTAGAGATCTTTCAGNATGAAAGTCATTTGTGACCTTGACAAGAGTAGTTCTGGTCTAGCGATGGGGTGAAAGTGTGACGGTGTCAGATGGAGAGAGAATAAGAGGAGCGTGCAGTGAGTGCTACCAACCTGGGGTATGTGCAGCCAGGCAAAAACAGATTACAGACGAGGCTGGAGTCCTTGAAAAACACTCATGCACATGTATGTACCCATGCATAAAGACAGAAGACTATAACAGGCCTCCAGACCTTAGCAAACCAATGCCATGTTACAGGCACCAAGGCACAATTCTGACCTAAGAGCCCAGCACTTCGACTCCCAACATCTGCCAAAAAAACAAGAACAAAGACCTAATCCATCATAGCTCTGGGAAAGTCTGTAAGTGTACTAACCTTGCTTTTTGACTTCTAGAGCTCTGCTTATTGCTGACTGTTCTTACTAATGGAAGTGTGTCAACCAGGATATGATTTTTGTGCATAAAAAGCCAAGAATGATAAGCAAGTAGCTACACAATTTGGATAAGTTCCCCATGTAGCCCACAAGTAGCTGAATAAAGACTTTCTATTGGCTTTCAGANTCACGTGTTTTCAAGTAAACACATTTTTGCACTAATGTGAATGAGTATGATGATGAGTAGCAGGTGGGGCTACACTTGGAAGTTATTAATAAATGGCTTTGGTATAAGTGCTTGCCTCTAAACCCTACCTGGGAAAGTCAACACACACACACACACACATATACACACACACACATACACACACACACACACACGCATGCTCTCATGAACCCACACTCATCTATACATAATATACATACACACAATAATAATAAAAATGTTAAAAGTTGTTTTTTAACCTGTTTTTCATCACTATAACAAAATAAGGCAGACTTCNTTACAAAGGAAGGTATAGTTTGACTTAGGGTTCTGGGGATACAAGGCCTAGGAGGGTAAAGATAGTATTGAAGACATTGAGCATCAGNTGGCAAGAGACAAGAATGCTGGAATCCTGTGGGATGTCTTTCTGTATGCTGTGAATATGTGTGGCTCCCATTGGATAATAAATAAAGCTATTTTGGCCTATGGCAAGAAAGCTTACAGCCAGGTGGGAAATCCAAGCAGAGATATAGAGAGAAGGGTGGAGTCAGGAGANACTTGAGCCTGTAGCCCAAGGANCAACAAGATGTCAGCACACCNCAGACNGGTAACGCCACAGCCATGTGGCAACATATTAATAGGAATGGGTTAATTTAAGATGGAAGAGCTAGCTAGCAAGAAACTGGAGCCGTAGGCCATACAGTTTGTAATTATTATAAGCCTCTGAGTAATTATTTTATAAGCCTCTGCGGGACCACGGGTGGGAGAGATTCNTCTGGACCTCGGACCCAGGCAGGACCAGAGAAACTTCTGGCTACACTGGAACCTGCCTCTCACCTGCTTATAAAGCTAGCAGGAGTGTTGCCAATGACTGCCCTTTGAGCCAAGCAACTGCCCTCTTGGGGAGTTCAGCTATACCCCGCTGCCAAAAGGATTATCAATTGTGCTTTATTGCCTGCTTCCACCCTGACACAGGGAGGTAGGGAGGACCAGGAGACCCTCACATGAGTATCTAACTCTCCTTACCATCTCTTGGATTCAACTCTACCTTAACCACATGTAAGGGGGGGGGTAGNGTATATAGGCCTAAGAAAACTTGTGGCGGGGAGCTCAATCTATAAGGCTGCTGGGAAGCTCTCATCACTGCTATGTAAAGGCTTTCCTGGGGTGCAATTGGAGGGAGAGGAGAACCCACACCTCTGTAAGTATCCGCTTACCCGTGCTCTGTAAGGAAGCCCAATACAATCATGGGTTACCCAGAATGAACTTAGGCAGAAACCTGCCTTGGTTTTTTGCTGGGATCTTAGACGAGTTAGACATTGCTTACATTTCCCCTGGGGGGTTGGGGGGATGAGCAACATGGGACTCCACAGCAGCCAGAGTTTTCTTTCTTTATGTGTGCGTGCGTGTGTGTGTGTGTGTGTGTGTGTGTGTGTGTATGTTCACATGTGTAATGTGTGTTGGGGGGCCCATATGCATGTGGAGGCCTGAGGTGGATGTCAGAAATTATGAGCAGGTTGCCTTGCCCACCAAGCATTTACATGGCTTCTGGGAATCTAAACTATTGTCTTCTTGCTTGTGCAGCAAGCATAAAGCACAAGGAAGCAGTGAGCAGGGACATGAACCTTGGACTCCCAGATTAAATGATACATCATGCTGTACCAATTTAGCTATCCTGGCCTATTCTTCTCCGATCTCACAATAGGGATGAAATTTCAACACATGAAGCTGTGGAGCCGTTCAAACAATAGCCTACCCATTGCGATAGACAACAGGGAGGCATCCTGGGGAGGCATCCTGGTGCTGTGGGTGAGGTGTGGGTGAGTATCCAAGGGACAGAAGTGTGGGCAGCACCTGAACAGAAAGACAGAGAGCATGGAGGGTGCAGTAGGAGGAAGGTGAAGCATTTTGTCAAATTGCCTTTATTTTTTCTCAGTGAAATAAACAGCAGGACTTTTGGCTGAGTGTGGAACGAGGAGGGTGTCTGAGGACAAAAGGTGCAATTTAGTTATTTCAGAGTGTGGGAAAGGAAAGTCCCTGGGGATATGCAAAAGGACAGTGTGGAGAGCCCACTAGAGACTTATCATCATACATTTAGAGTGGCAACAGCGTAGCCTTGTTATTTTAGTTCAGCATGGCAAATTGGAGAGAAACTGTGTTTTGCCAAGAGGTCCCAGGAACCAGGTGAGGGGTGCATGCATACAAACCATGATGGCATGGCTGGGTAGGAAGGATGTAAGGACAAGATTGAACAATGAAAAGGGAGATTGGAGGCCAAACCTGAGTCAAAGAATTGTTCAAATGTGCTTGTTGGAGCAAATAAACTAGAAGAGAAAGATGTCTTGGGCAGGAAGTAGGGTGTGGGACNAGAGTTCAAAACTGGCTGCGGTATCTGGTCTTGCAAAGACTAGGGCACCCACACAACAACGGGGTGGTTCGGGGACTAGGGTCTCTGATGGGCCATCTACCTACCCAAATACTAAATTCACTAGCAGTGTTAACAGTGGTGGAATGGGGGTGGAGAGTTGTGAGTCAAGTGTGTGGGACTCTCGGAGCATGAAGGAGAGTGAAAGTCAGCAGAAAGGCACAAGGCGGGGCTAGCATAGCCTGGGGACAAGGTCTAAAGCTGCAGGTGGTGGGGAGAGACAAACTTAGGGGAAAATGCTGCTGCTGCTGCTGCTGCTGACAACAGGTGCTGAATTCCACTCTGCAGCTTAGTAAACCTCATCCTCTCTTTGGGGGCTAAGAGGCCATCCAGGGTGAAGGATTTATTCAGGGTCCTGGAGTCAGAAGGAAACAGGCAACAGCCAGACCTTTCATTTCCTTTTCTCTGCTTCCCAAATACCAACCCAGTGTTTTGGATATTTAAAAGAACACTTTAAATGCCCTTGTTTGCTCCTGCCTTTATACCACCAGTGCTGCTCAAGGACAGGGCGGTGGTAACCATGGCACTGAGCAGAGGGCGGTGAAGAGGTGGTTTTTAAAATGGGGTGAAGCTCAGGCAGGCAGCATACAGAGCTGGAACCCCTTGTCCTTCTTGGGGCCCTTTGTTCATTCAGCTTAACTGTAAGGAAAAGCTGAATTCTTCCCTGCAGGGAAGCAAGCCTGAAAGGGAAGGGTTTGCCTCTCTNGAGGTGCGTCCCTGGGAATAGATTTGGGGGGCCACTAGGGAAAGTTGGGGCAGCTGGCATAAACAGGACAGTCTGTGGTGGCAAAGAAGCCAGTTCTCTTGCCTCCTGGGTGCGGAGTTCTTAGGATCTGTCAGCTGCCTCACCACCTCTCCCCAGACAGGTGGCCGCTCATGGGGGTGGCCCAGTATTCCGGCCAAAAAAAGGCTGCCAGGCCCTGCCTTTGCAGGAAGGTATGGGGGGCAGAGGAGGGTAGAGGAGACAAGAGTGAAGGAGAGAGCTGCTGGATGAGGAGCCTCAGGTGCGGTCCTTTCCAAGACGCGCCCCAAGCGGTCGCAGGGCAGGACAGGGCAAACTTGGGGCACATGGGCACAGGAAAGTCCCATGACTGCAGTGTTTTGCCGCAGGTTTCCCAGCTGCTCTAGGCAGGAGGGAGGCAGCCCCGGGGATGGGCGAAGGGAGGGAGAGAGAGGAGGAGGGAAGTAAACAGGAGACCACGGAGAGAGCCAGTTCCCGGTGTTCAGAGAACACCAGCCGCCTCCGGTCCCGGTGGGTGGCTGTATGTGTGGAAATGAAACCCGAGTGGGAGGGAGAGTGAAGAACAAGCACACACTTTTTTTGCCTGTCATCCACTCACCTCGCCTTCCCGACCCTGCAGCCCACGTCCGGACTGGGGTAGGGGTGGAAGGAGGTGGGAGGAAGACAGTTCGCCAAGCACCCACCCCTAAGTACGAGCAACTGTCGGTGAATCAGAACTGTCTCAGCCTCCTGTCACCTGCGCTTACTCGGGAGGGGAACANGGCATCATCCTTGGGACGTGGGACTTGCGACGGAAGGGGGTGGAGGACCTAGCGGTCAGGGTGTAGGGTGTCTACCTCCCACCATCTAGGGGACTTCGGGGAGAATGGGTGGGACCAGGGCCTGGGGGTACTTGGGAGGAGGGGAGGCGATGNGAGAGGGCGGGAGTGTCCTGTGGTGGGAAGCGCCGGGGAGCGGCGCCGGTACTGAGGGGCGGCTGCTGCTGCCGCCAGTGCGCGGGGTTATGCGAGGTAACCAAGCCTGGAGGAGGAGGGAGGCGGCGTGGGCCGCGGGCCGGGGTGTCTGGCGCTCGTTGGACAAAGAGATGATGAAACGTGAGCGCTATATTTACCAAGGGGGTGGAGACGGGTGGGAGGGGGGTAAAAAGGACAAACTGTTCCACAACAACCACAGGAAACACAGCCCTTCTGACTCACCCAGAGGGCCGCGCCGACCCCAGCACAAGCTTAGCCCCGAGGCAGTACCGGAGCCGGGGGTTGGGGGGTGGGGGAGACGCCGGCACCGGACCGAATCCGGGTACCCGGGCTGGGGATGAGTTGGCTTATAAATGAAAGGCACACTGGGTCGAAAGGCTGCAGGCGTGTGCGCGTAGCTTTTGTGGGGCAGGGGAGGGCGCGGAAAGACGTTACTGTTTTTTTGGCCGCGTGGCCGGGTCATCGCGGGAGAGACTGTGCCCGCAGTCGCCGAGAGCTCGATTCCTGCAAAGTCATCTTCACCCGCACAGCCTGGCCGGCCGGTCAGCCAGCCCCGCCCCGCCCAGGGACAGCAGCACCAGCCACCCCACCCCCACCCCCGCGCCTTGCTCGCAGCTCCCAGAGTTGGGGTGCGGTGCGGACTATGTTTAGAGGCTGATGTCATCGTGACACCCTACTCTGCAGTGTTCCTAGGGGTACCGCAGGGCAGGTTTTCCTGATCTTCGAGGATGTGGGGGTGGAAGGTGGCCTGCCTTCTCAGCACACCTCACACCCATGGTACCCCAGAGATTTAAAAAAAAAAAAATCTCTCTAGAGTTACGAAACAGGGCGGTGCGCGCACGTGGAAGGTGCAAACCCAGTGGCTAGCGCCCGCAGGGGCCAGCAACCCTCCCTAGTCGCTCCACCCCCAGCTCAGGTGTGGGGGGCTAATTTCAAGGTTAGCTCACGTGGGCCCGGGCGCCCGGAGCTCCTTGCACGAGTTTGGGGCGGGTTCCTCGTCCCCCAATCTAGGGCAGTTTGTTCAACTGCAGCAAAGGGAGCTTGATGTTCCAGCAGGGAAGGGATTTCTGAGAACTGGGACTGTCCTCAGATGAACCTGCCTCCTCCGGCTGCTGCTGCGACGGCCGCCTGCGGAAGACTTTTTAAAAGGGCGATGCCAGGCCCAGACGCTCGGCGCGCAAGTGGCTNAACCGCCCGCCACTCTGCGGCCGGAGCAGAGCACCCGCCTCCGAGCGCCACGCGGGGCTGCTCTGAGCACAGGGGGCTGCGGGCTAAACTTATCCTCCTGCATATGCATGAACGGATGGCCTTTCCGCTCTGCAATGGAGAGAGGCCTGGAGTTTTGCGGTAGGCTGCTTAGTGGAGCGAGAGTAAAGTAGGGCGTCGTGTAAGTTTTCGAGCTTGCCAGAGCTCCCCGCCCCCTCCAGACACTGGGTGTTAACTCAACCTGGCCACAATCGTTTCGCCAGATCCGGCTTTATCGGATTGTGTTTGTTCCAAGCACATCCCTGTAATGGAGAGCCCACCCCTTCACTCCTGTCTCTGTCCTCCCTAAGCCCACCACCTTTCCTAATTCTGCTTTCAGTAAAANGAACATAACTTCCCCCAGTAGGCCCTTTATNTGCACTGGGTGGGATCGCTAAAGCTGCAGAGCCCAGGCCTGGAAAGGGAGAGGTGTGGATCCTGCCCAATGTGAGGTCTGACACGTGATCCCCTACCCCCAGCGGGCCATCTGTTCTTCTTCCTTCCCGCCGGGAGGCTGGCAACTCTGTCCAGGCACAGTCCACACCTCTCAGCAGGCAAAGACTGCGAAAAGCCAGAATCGGCAGAACCCTGTATCTACAGCATGTGACTTTAGGCTGAACTTCGGGCCTAGAGCAGGGACGATACCTGGCCATCTGTGTTTTAAACGGAGTGCCAGGTGATTAGCCCCACCCACCAAGATGGGGAAGCCCTGCTTCAGGTCTAAATAAATCTCCAGGGAGGAATCAGCAGCATTAGCCTGGAAATACCTTACTGGGGCTTACCTAGGAAAAANAACAGATTCTAAGCCTCCAGGCCACTTCTTACAGACCAATGAAGGAAGTGGGTGGAGATGAGATTATGAAACNAAGAAAAAGGTATGTTAACTCTAGCTTTTGGGAGGTGCTAGAGTTGGAGGCTACCCTAGACCCTGTTTTTACAAAAAGAATAATCTTGAAAAAAAAATGCGTTCTCTTTAAATACCGAATTTAAGGTTTTCCAACCTTCACTGCCGGTAACAGCGTTCTGAGACAGCAGATCTTACTCTGGTGGCCCCTGCCCCAGAATTTTTGAGTCAGTCTCCTGCAGCCCACTCTGGCCTGTACTCCACAGTTTTTTTTCCTCTTCCACCCTAGTACTGGGATTAGAGGTGTGCCCTTCCACACCCCAACCTGTCCTTCAGGAATTTTTAAAGGCCCCTGCCTGCAACGCGGGAGTTTGAAAGAGGCTGTACTAATCTAATCCTATCAGTCTGCAGATAAAGAAATGCCTCAGAGAGGTTGGGTCAGGTCACAGATCTCATCTTAGGCCCGAGAGGCCTGTACCCTTCAGGCACTACCTTGTACTAGATCACTTAATGATAATGATTTTAGGAAGCATTGTAAACAAGGCTCACTGTTCTGCCTACAGGCTCATAAGCCACAGCCTTGAGAACTTGGATAATAAAGCATAAACTTGTGGAGAAATGTGGAGAGGCAAACAATATGAACTAGAAGCAATTACAATCTTCNAATTCTAGCGTTCCTCTGGGTGGGGGCACTTGGAGGAGAAATGTATAAAGACTAACTTGGGAAAGCAGATCTCTTATATTTATGTGGCATAATATTAACGGGATAACTCGCCAAAATTTAATTNAGACAACCACATGCTGGCTAAATAGCATAAGCTGGTTTTAATCATAAAACTATTATAGTACATTCCAACACAGCAAGGAAAATATTGTTGAAAAATAAAGGAAAAAATCATGACATAAGAATGATTACTTCTCGTGCTATGTGCTGTCAAACACATGTATGTTTTTAAACACGTAGCTCTCATCCAGGACAGACTCCTTTGCATTTCTGTACTCTCACATGTCTCGCTGCCAAGAACATAAATAAATACCTGAAACTGAATGGTCAGGAAAGGGAGCATGGTGTACAATGCTAGAATTGCCAGATTTGAAACCATTCTCTAAATCAACTAGCAATGTGTCTGCAAATCTGTAAGAGAAATCTGCTTTCTTGATCTTCTTTCTTGAGGGTATNGGAGAACTCAGCCCAAACCACATGAAATTAAAGGGCACAAGAGAAGGCAGCAAAGAAGTAAGGGAAGTTAAAGTTNACATTTAAAAAAAATTCTGAGGTTACTGTATTCAAATTCAGAATCATAATCTTTAAGGAAAGATACAGGCTTTTCTTTCTTTCTTTNTTNNTTT
>LZPO01055147.1:163166-179645 GCA_001675575.1 Neotoma lepida
TTTTTTCTTTTTTTTTTTGAGAATAATGCTGATGATGTGAATCTTAAAATTTTTGGTGGCCACTCAGACCTAGGCCAGAGGAGACTTTTTCGAAAGTGTAACTCATGCCAGTGGAAACACAGGTCTGGGAAGCTGTATAGGCCTTGATCACGGGGCTCTTGGAGAGACCCACTGGTTATCTGTGCTGTGCCCTAGGAGACAGGCAGAGGTGCAAATTCTAAGAATCAAGCATCCTAGGGACAGAGTTTATTCTAGAAAAAATGATCACGAATTAGACAGAATCAAACTCCCTCCCTCCTTCCCTTACTTTCTTCCTTTTCCTTCTTTCCTTTCTTTTTTTTTTTCCTTGTTTGAAGCAGGATCTCACTCTGTAGCCCAGCCTACCCCCAAGCTGCTTCCTTCTAAGTACTGGGACTTCAGGTGTGCACCATCACGGCCAGCTCCTGTGAATTCTTTCATGAAATTAAGGTTATTAGAATGCAAAAAAAAAAAAAAAATCCAAGATGGCTTCCCTGTTATATAGTCTATACCTCACATGGTTTCTGTAANGGTGCATGAGGGTGTTTGGGTCTGGGCCTAGCACAAAGCAAGTCTCCATGCTCTCAGGGGCTTGGAAACTGATGTGATCATGGTGGTAATTCTCCAGGGGTCAGCCCCTCCTTTCTACATGTTCTTTTCCCAGGAGATGACCTTGTGTGGTGTCTATCCTGCATCACTTTAAAAGTCCAAATAATCTACTCTAACTTTCAAACTGGAAGAATTCATCTGAGANCCAGAAGAACCCAATATGAGCATCCCAAACATTAAAGGTTAATCACCAGTGGGAGTCGGGGTTAGTTAGATACTGTGACATTAGCAAAATTAGCATTTCCTAGAAACAAGAGCCTTTCATACTCAGGATAAGTGGATGNGTTTTTAATCAGCAGTGCCCCTGACAGTATGCCCTTGCTACGGATATTGGCCCTAGTTTCTTTGCTCAGCTACTAAGATGGAAAACAACCCCAGCATTCATGACAAACCCACACTAACTGTTGATCAAATAATGCCACAAGATTCAGTTGGCTGGGATTTCTGGCTGATTCCAGTTCTTAAGAATCTATTTAACATTGTTAATATTTCACAGGGGCTTGGTTCTTCTAAAGGAGAGTCNGGAATCAGGAACCCCGTGGTTTCTATTGAGTTCTGCCACTATCTACCTGATAAGGTAGAAAAGTCTTGTTCTCCACATTTGTAAAGCTAGGGGAAGGAAATGTACCCTGCAGGTATTGGGAGGAGTCCCTGAAAAGGACTTTTCAAGTTATGCAAATGAGGGGTTTCGCTGGTCTTCCCTGGGTTAAGATGGCATTTGGGGCAGTAGGAACATTGAGGTATAGCCAAATACTAAGATGCGGTGCTTCTATGCAAGGACCAATGGATATTGAACTAGATCTTTTGTTAGCTGTGAATTTTTTCGATGAATTTCTCATAGTTTATGTGTGGGGTGGTAGAACTTTGAGCCATGTCCAAAGTGCTGTAATCCAAACAAGAACGAATTGACGCTATCTCTTCAGTTTGTCCTTGGACAACGTGGCCTGCCATATTGAGGGGTTGTTTAAAATTAGATTCATACTGCATTTATTAATCACTCCGTCCTCCCANCTATCTTTCAGGGTTACCANCAGCAACACAAAATGTAAAGATCTGTCCGGTTTCACTACAGCTCCGCAGGTTTACAAGTGTCGAGCGCTTGCTTTCGGAACGCCCTTCTGATTGGCTGAGCCAATGCCAGTGACATCAACCAACTTACTTTTGATTGGAAGGCTGGTTGCTGGGACTGTAGCGTTTGCAGGAAGTCACTTAACTGTTTGAGGGCTGGAAACCCGAAGCTGAAGTTCTGCTTCGTCCCTAGGGACGGGTGTAACTGCCTAGGGGAGATACNTCTCCAAGCCACGCCAGCTGGCACGTGGGCCGGGAGGCGTGGGCGCGCTCGCNGACCGGGCGGCATCCGCGGTGATGCGCCGCNCGGCTCGGAGCAGTTTCCCTTTTAAATGTCAGCATTCGGGGCTGGAGGGGCAGCACGCGGCGGCGGAACGGAACGGTCGGATTGGCCGCGCGCCGTAGTTCTAGACGCACCTCTCCACCGAAGGGCCCTTCTGACTGGCAGGGGGAGAAAGTAAACAGAGTTGAATCACCCTCCCCACTGGCCAATTGGAGGGGGCCTGGATTGTGACGTGATGGGATTCTGCGAAATTGTTACTGAGCTGGAGAATGCCGGAGCGGCGCGGCGCGGCAGGACCAGGGGCTCGGTGGCCGTCGGCGGACGCGGGAAGAAGTGTCTTCTAGGCGCGGCGCCCCGCTTGGTCCCCGCCCCCCGCATCCGCGTACTCGGCTGATGCCCCTGGGCGTGAGCTCGGCGGAGAGGCGGCCGAGGGCGTGCGCCTGGCTCGCAGTTGCCTTTCCCCGCGACTCGGACGCGTTTGCAGTCGAATAAACTTGCGACCGCCACGTGTGGCATCTCTCCAAGGAGGCGGCTTAGGAGGAGGGCGCGCCCGTCGGGGAATCGCGCGGGGCGCCGGGCAGGGCGGCGGCGACAGCGGCGGAGCCGGCCGCGGCTGCTGCGTGCGGAGGCGCAGCCGGTTACGTAAAGATGAGGGGCTGAGGTCGCCTCGGCGCTCCCGCGAGTCGCAAGCTCCCGCGCCCCCGCCCCCTCGGCCTCGCCGCACCGCTCGTCGTCCGAGGCCAGGGCAGGGCTAGCCGAAGCTCCGCAGCCACCGTCAAGTTTGGCCGCACCGCCCGGGGTGTCGTCGCCCGCACCATGTCCGCGGCCGCCTACATGGACTTCGTGGCTGCCCAGTGTCTGGTTTCCATCTCTAACCGCACCGCCGTGCCGGAGCATGGGGGCGCGCCGGACGCCGAGCGGCTGCGACTACCTGAGCGCGAGGTGACCAAGGAGCACGGTGACCCGGGGGACACCTGGAAGGATTATTGCACACTGGTCACCATCGCCAAGAGCTTGTTGGACCTGAACAAGTACAGACCCATCCAGACCCCCTCGGTGTGCAGCGACAGTCTGGAGAGTCCCGATGAGGATATAGGATCCGACAGCGACGTGACCACCGAATCTGGGTCGAGTCCTTCCCACAGCCCGGAGGAGAGACAGGATTCTGGCAACACGCCCAGCCCGCTCTCCCTCCTCCACTCTGGAGTGGCTGCGAAGGGGAAACACGCCTCCGAAAAGAGGCACAAGTGCCCCTACAGTGGCTGTGGGAAAGTCTATGGAAAATCCTCCCATCTTAAAGCCCATTACAGAGTGCATACAGGTTAGCGGCGTCGCCTCTCCCCTGCTCTGGGCTTAGCTAACCTTTGGCCGGCCAGCATTCCTGGGCGCCCAGGACTCCGCACTCGGCCTAGAGGCTGTAAACATTTTGGAGAAGATGCTGTTTAACTCTTGCACTCTCTCCTTACTTGGCTCCCAAGCTTTAGGAGCCACCCGGAGCCCCAAACTGCCGGGCTGAAAGAGTGGTTTGCGTGGCTTGGCGGGGACAGGGCCCGCCCCTCCCTTGCCCGCCCCGCCCCCGGGACTCCGCACCCCGCCGTTGCGGGGCCGCCCCACCTGGGGAGACGCTGGCGGCGGTCAGTCAGATGGCGCAGCTTTTTATTCCATTCCCTGGTGGGGTTGCAGCGGAGGGGTCGCGGCATGGGGGGGAAGCCGCACTCTGCGTGAATCCTTTTAGAGATGACTAAGGACTCATTTAGCTGGATGGCGGCTACTTTTCAGGCCTTGCCAAGGTGGTTTTAAATTTGGCCAAGAGCCCCCTGAGAGGTTTAAAATAAAACTGCTTCAGGCTGCAGGGGAGACTGATGAAGGAATGGTTGGTGGATTAACTTCGCGACTAGTTAGCCTTCCTAAGGGATGTGATTCAGTGCTGATCTGTTCCCATGTGACTTATTAGGTAGCANGCCTGAACCCTAAGTAGAGAGGTGTGGTCCTTGCTGGAGTTCAGGGCCTCGGGGAGGAATGTGGGGCGCTTCTGCTAGCGGTAGGCCAAGCAGTACACACCAACGCGGCTGGAAAGACATCTGCTGTGTGGAATGGGCATTAGGGACTTTGAGGGACCTTGGTCAACGGGGCTCTGGTTGTTCCAATTAAACATGCACAGGAAAAGTTGGAAAGCATTCACATATGGATGTGCTGTCTGATCAGCTTGGGAAGGGTCGTTTGTAACTGCTGTGAAGATCAGGCAGCAGGCCTTTCCCTTTTGCCCTGAGACAATATGTTAAGAAGTTGGCATTGTGTGGAAAGGCATAGAGGCTTTTTGGTGTGAAGGTTTGATATTTTGTAGAAGAGATCCTGAACCTTTGGTTTCAAAATGATACTCTTGTTGGGATTTTCGGCTTTGTTTGCCTTTTAAAAGAAGGACTGTGTAACCACCTCTCCTTTTTATTTCCTTTGGAAAGCGAGTCTCTTGGAGATGGTTGCCAGCACCCATATAAATCTAAATTTCCTAGTGATCATGAAAAATCAAGTGCTTTTGGGGGTCCACATCTAGGTTGCCATATGAAACAGTGCCTTTGAGAGTTTGAATCTGTAAGGNAATTAGGTCTGTATCCTCAGTGAGGGGTGTGACCTTTAGCAGGGCTCTGGGAGGTGGTATATTAACTCAGCGTGTTACTCACCACAGCTGTTGGGCGGGCCTGGCCATGTCAGCCATGTTCCCAGGGTTCAGTGGCTCCCATGGACACCCACTGCCACCTTGAGCAAAGACATTTTCTCCTTCAGGAGGGCTGCCCAATGGTGCCTCCGTGGCTCAGCAGTAGCTACCCAGCATTCTGGGCCATCTCGGCTGAGTGCTTTTCTCGGGCATTTATAGAAATGGCTGCTCATGTGTACGTGCATGCGTGCTGCACTTTAATTCTCCATAAGGCATGTCAGCTCAGCTGTTTCAGGAGAACCTTTCACACAGATCAGAGTGGAGAAGGAAGTGAAATAAATACTCTTCCAGTGTTAAATGCGGCAGGCTTTCTTTGGGTTCTAGTGGTGTGGTGACTGCAGGGNTCTTATTTATGTTTTGGGGGGTGTAGAGGTAGGGGTGAAGGACTGTCTGTCCTGCTAGTGTGGACAAAATCTCCAGCCTCTACAGATATTGCCCAAAGTGTACTGACAATGAGGCACATGCCAAGTTGAGTTTCAGGCACTTGGATTCTCAGACAGCTTCAGGTTAGATCATGGTTGGGTAGGGTAAGGCGCTGCCTGATTTTCTTTCTGCTGGTTCTTAAATCCTGAAGGTGCCTGGAGACTGCCTTGGATCGTCAGCTTTCCGTGAAAATCTTGAGAGCTGAAATCCTGCCACACCCCCGTGTTCAGTACTNCTCCGCTCATTCCCTTGAGAACCCGCCCTGCTTGCTCACTTCCTTATAGAGCCTTGTACAGCTCTGCTTCCTTCCATAGGGCAGCTTTAGAAGTGGAATCATTTCCAAAAATGTTTTATTTAATTCTGTGGAGCTCCTTCTACGGTGTCCTGAGTAAGGACACAGTTGAGGGGGTTAAACTAGGTTCGGATTTGCCTTTCTATTCCCTGAGANCCTAAGCAGGTCATCATAATTTAGGGTTTGCAAACTGGAGTATCCTGCTGCAGAATTTGCTTTGCAGATTTGTTTGCTGTGGACGGCACAGAGTTTATAAAAATTTCATTAGTTACCAGCATCTAAAAATCAGGATTCTGGCATAAGGCCAGATTTCTAGTTCTCTGGAAAAATCAGAAGATCTGGCAAATAGTGAGTGGCCCGGATCCTTGCCTAGCAACAATTGGTTTGAACTGCTTTATATTGTGTGGACCTCATTTATTTATTTTTATTTTGGGTTTTTGGAGACAGGGTCTTGCTAAAATAGCTAAGCTGGACTTGAATTTGAGATGTTCCTGGACCACCACCACCCCACCGCCTCCCAGATGTTGAGATTACAGGCATGTACACCAGACTCATACTTTTTCCTTGTATACTCAGACTGTCTGGCAGGAGGAACTGCCATAGTGTCCATGACAGAAGCCTTCCCTCCAATTTTGGAATAGAATGTTTGGCCTCCTTAGGAATGCCTGTACTGGCAATTCTAACTCAGGTGGAAAAGTTTCTTTCCAGGTACTCAGTGGCTCTGTCACTATTCTCTGTAGCTTTGGAGTTACCTGTTTGGACAAGGGGAGTCTAGTGTTAGTATAAGTGTGATATGACCAGATATGGTAGCACATGCCTTAAATTCTAGCTCTTAGGAGATAGAGGCAGGTAGATCTCTATAAGTTTGAGGCCAGCCTCGTCTACATAGCAAGTTACAGGCCAGCCAGGACTACATAGTGAGACCTTGTCTCAAAGAAATGTGATATGAAGCCACTTATAGGGGGGCTAGAGGTGCCCAGTGGCAAAGTGCATGCTTAGCATGCCCGAGGCCCTGGATTCAATTCTTAGCCCTAGACAAAAGCCCAGGGAGTCTGGATTTCAGAGCTAGAGCCAACTCTGGCTGTGGCTCCAAGCCCTAGACTGAGAGGCCTTAGTGTTGTTACCTGGTCCTTATCACTTTCTCCTCTTTTTATGAGTACAAGGAGACCCTGTGCTCTGGTCCCTTAGGAGGTGTGCTCTTTGACCTGTTCTTTCCGGTCAGCTTCCCACAGTGATACGGCACAGTATTTCATAAACTGCATCCTCCCTGGATGTATTTACAACTAAACCCGACTGACTGGTGAGGAGGTGACTTGCCTGTGGGAGTATTCCTCTTCTATATTCCCATTATATGTCCCCTAAGGAGACTTGAGACGATAGTATTCTACAGATGCCCATCCTATATCCTATGGTATCTTAACCCTGAGAGGATAAATTATAGAGCTACTTATGGACTGTGACCCTTTAGAGGGCCACATTGTTTCCGTCTATCAAAGAGCCAGTTTTTGCCCACCTGCGGATGACATTCACCCACCCACCCTAGTGAGACTGTCTAGACCCACTTTCAAGTGCCCTGTGCGGGGAAGTAGCAATGGATTGTAGAGAAGGGTGCACAGAGCCTCACGCAGCTACCCATTTGAAGGGAAGATGGGTTCCTGAGTTTGTTGGATTCTTGTGGGTTTGCTAGTGAAATCCAGATAAGGTGCACTTCTCTTGAGTCCAGGACAGGGAGGCCTTTGGTTATTTGGCCTAGTTGAAATCTCCCCTGGAGATGGAGACCCACCCTGGTGACTCTTGTTCCTAGTCTGGAAGAGAAGAAGGACCTCCTCCATCTCTTACTTGCCCCATCTCTTTGCCCTAGCGCTGAAAAAGCAGAGTGGCCTTCTGAAGCTGGCAAGGATCCCTGCTTCACAGCATGAAATGTAAATGGGGTGCAATTACAAAGCACGTGGGNGTTTCCTTGGTTTCCCTCTCAAAGGAGTGTGAGTGGGCCCAGGGTTGGAGGAGGGAGGCACCACAGGAAACAAGGCCCTCTGGACGCTAGCACCCCATTGCCTTCAGACACCGTGCTATAACAGGAGGGAAGAGGGCTCTCGGAGTCCATTCCTCTTGTTGATGCTTCTCCCGAGAGCCAGTCATTCCGTAGTGTCTGTGGGAAACTCCCAGAGTGAACTTCCCAGGGAGAAACAGCATAGGACCTATTGGGAAAGTGGCTGACAACGATCTTCCCTAATAAGTTCATTGAGAGGAAAAGCGGGCAGATGATTCCCGAGCGCNCTTTCAGCAGCCCCTAAAACCACAGGGCTAGCTCTGCTTGGAGCCTGCTTTCAGCTAGGTTTCTGGATGCCTTCCTATCATTAGCATTGTTAGTATTGAAAAACAACACCCGGGCCTGTTGTGTTTCTTAGTCTGGTTTTTATTTTCTCTCTCTTGCCTTATCTGTTCTCAGGGTTAGGGGGAAAGCTTACAGCTAGAAACCTCCCCCACATCACCCTCCCACCCTTCCCTAGTGTTTCTCCAGCAAGCCCAGCGCCCACGGAAGAGCGTAAATTAATGCCTAGTAATTGGTACAAAGGCACTTTCTGTTTCTATGCAACACACGCAAAAAGGAGAGGCAAAAAAGAAGGGAGAAAAAAACCCACTGTTGTTAAAAAGGGAAAGAGAGATCCTTCCAGCAGTGGTCTTGGGTAATCCTGGCTCCCAGTCTGCCCCACTTTTTGTTGGAAGTTAGTCACAGGCCTAGGCCTAACTCAGAGCACTTGGTGGCAGTAGTTGTTGGTCTGAAAAGAATAGACCTTGGAGGTTGGAAGTGACCTTGAAAGGTCATCTCATCCATCATTTTTGTCTATAAAAGAGCATGTGCCCACCCTCTGAGATGGGTTTGTTCTGCTGAAGCATTTGGAGGAACTTGGGAGATTTGGAGGCACACTGCCAGGATACAAAAGCCCTCCTGCCTTCCCTAGCATGTGACTCTGAGCTTATCCTAGCATCTTCTAGTGCCTCCAGTTTTCCATAGAAAACGTTAAAGCTTGTGGCTTCTAGNTTGCTTCTGTGAGTGCCCCATTCTCCCTCCATTGTGACTTCCTGAGGGTTTGANTCTNTAGTTAACAAGGTTTTATTTTTGTTGTTGTTTTAAATCTATGCCTAAAATACTGCTTAGGGGAATTAATCAGTCACAAGGGCTTGGTGGAATGGCCTGGCCTCTGCCCTTCTATTACCAGGCGACTCCACTTNCTGAAGCAGTCCCAGGCAAAGCTCAGGGAGAGTCCTTGCTCTCCCTTCCTGGAAGGCTCCTAGAACTTGAATACCAGTTTGGTGCATTCAGGCCAAGAGTGAGTATTTGTCTTATCTTGGCTTCAAGCAGCCTTCTCAGCAAGTGTAGGACTAAGGTGAATATTGAAGAGAATGGGGTCCCCCGCTAGGGAAGAGAAGAGCAGTTTGTTTGNTTTTTTGTGAGGTCTTCCTGGACGTTCATTTCCACTTGTGCCTAGACACTTGTGTTAGTGAGGCGTGTTCCCTTTTTTCTCAGCTACTCCTCCCAGGTGTACGGGACTTTGGAAGCCTGAGGTGAGAATGAGAATCTGGACCTGGAATCCAAAGGTTTCCCACTTCATCGTCCCAGGCCAGAGCTGCTGGGTCTTTGAGTGAATGAATGTATTTTCTGGAGTTGGAAGATGGAACCTGAGCCTCCTGAGTGCTAGGCAAGCAACCATTGCGCTATATCCCCAGGCCCCTGAATTAATTAATTAATTNATTTATTTATTTATTATTACTGGTTTTTCNAGACAAGGTTTCTCTGTGTAACCCTGACTGTCCTGGAACTCACTCTGTAGATCAGGCTGGCTTTGAACTAACGGATTTGACCATTTCTGCCTCTGGAGTGCTGGGATTAAAGGCCTATGCCACCACCGCCTGCCCTGAATTTGTTTTTAAAATGAGATTGAGAATGATCACAACTATGAACTAGAGAGTGGAATTCATCCCTGACTGACCAGATTGAGTCCTTTGAAAAAGTGAGAAAACATTATTTAAATAGATTAAAATAAAACCATGGGAGCTAATACCATACAAAACTAATGACTAGGTTTTGAAATGCAGACAGTGCAGTGTTTTGTCTTCAGTGAAGTTTAGACATGTTTGAGAACCTCCCTCTTTGTGGAAGTGAATGAATGCTTCTGGGAATCTGTGACAAATGGGAACCGCTGGTTAGGCACAGGAACAAATGGCCCAGGCGCTAACCTGGGGATGATGGACATTTTAGTTTTAGTTATGTGAAGGTGTGTGTCTACCTGTGGGTATGTACACATGAGTTCAGGTGCTGACAGGGGCCAGATGTGTCCAATCCCTTGGAAAAGGAGTTCTACAGATGGTTTTGAGCCACTCCGTGTGGGTCTGAACTGAACTAAGGTCCTCTGAAAGAGCAGTAAGTGCCTTTAACTACGGAGCCATTTCTCCAGCCCAGACACTAGACAGTTTAGACTAGAAAGAATTATACAGATCAGTGATGGTCAGAAAAATGGAAGAAANGTAGGGGTACTTCACTATCTGCCCTTTCTAGGGGGCCAGCCCTGCTAAGATTTCAGTCAGTGAAGAGGAGGCCCTGGACCATCAGAGGAGTCTCCTCTGAGGAGCTAGAAGGTAAGGGGTTTCTAGAAGAACCTTTACCTTCAGCATGGAGGCAGGGTTACCATGACTGGGAGCACGGGACTTTAGCATACTCTTCATGGGCCTATCCCTGACTGCCTTACTCTCATCACAAGGACTCAGGCAAAGCTTTTTATGTCCCTGAACCTCAGATTTCTCACCTGAAAAATGGGGTTCCATGATTACATATTCTTGAAGTTATGAGGCCAGATTCAGATGAGGCATTTAAAAGATTTAGCATGCTAATCTTAGGCTGAGAATTATTACAATTAAAAGTAAATAACTTTACATGTATATCCCGGAAATGTTTGAGAGTCTTAGAATTTGTGTTTAAAATTCTAGGTGGACTCAGTATCATAAGGTGATTCTAAGTGACTGTTACAAGTGAAAGGTGTGTTAAATGCTGGGCCATTTTGACTTTGTGAGTGCTGTCATGTTGAGTATGTAGTATGTCAGGTCCTGGGCTAAACAGCTTGCATGTATCACATTTAAATAGCAATCCCATGAGATAGAAATGTACTGTTTTTCTCATTTAGTAGGAGGAATCAGACGAGTTAGTTAACCTAGTCCAAGTTTATGCTGGGAATTCCTACTAAACATCTAGGTTCGAAGGGTTGTATATGAGGGCTGTTGACCTTAACCCCGTGACTTTTTCCCAATGAGAAGACATTCTGTATTTCTTAAGGGCTCTTTTGTGTTTGCTGGCCCTAACGTCATCTTAAGCTGTCTTCTTTGTGTCCCAGCTCTGATGTGAAGATGGTTTTCATGAGCCTTGGTCGGGAAAGTCAAGAGAAATACTGACTCCCCTTGCCACCCGAAATTGTTTACTTCCAACCGGAAAAAGAACCCATTTTGTCATTATTGTTTCAGTTTGCTTTTATTTTGTTTGCTTTGGTCGTTTTTTGAGACTGGGTCTGGCCATATAGCTCAGGCCAGCCTGAAAGAAACTGTGTGGTCCAGGATGTCTTCAAACTCTTGGTCTTCCTGCCTTGGCTTCCAGAGTGCTCAGATTATAGGCCAGTGCCACTACACCTGCAGGATCTGGGTTTTGGATCCGTGGACAGGGTGTCAGCAAGGAAGTCCATAGACTTGCTTAATAGAAAACAGTGCTCCAAGCGTGGTGTCTCACACCTATAATCCCAACACTTGGTAGGCTGGGGCATTAGAATGCCATGTGTTAGAGACCAACCTAGGCTACTTAGCAAAGCTTTAAAAAATTTCTTTTTAATTAAAAATAGAGCTCCAGGTTCAGGATGCAGGCATTCAGTGTCCTCTCTTTCCCTTCTCTCTATGGCTTTGCCACCCTGTTGCTGGCTCTGGCTTCATTCATTAGCTGTTTCTCTCTGAATGGTGCTAAAATGGCTGCCAAGCAACACTAGACTCACTTCCTGCCAATTCAGCAAACCCCCACAGAAGGACTACTTCCCATTCCTAACGATTCCAGCAAATGACCCAGGCTTTAAGCCACGGCTGAGCTTAAATTGTGTGTCCCTTATGAAAACCATCAGTGTGGCAGGACTGGGTTCCATCACATCCAAGCCTCTCAAGTCTGAAGGTGTGGGCTCAGCTCCTGAACTACTAGGACTCAGAGGAGGGACTGGTTGCAGGAGGAAACAGGTGCCTTGTTTCTTANNAGAAGATGGAATACAGGCCAGACAAGGCAAATCGAGCACCTATGTCCNCTTAGGCTTGCAAGCAGGATGCGCCAAAGAGCAATGTTTGTTTCCTTTGCTTTCTGGAGCTTAGTGGAAAAGATAGGCCATGAGTGAATGGACAGAACAGACTTTGCAGAGGACAGGTGATTTCAACATGTGCTGCAAGTGCTCACACACAGGCCNTCCTGAGGAGATGGTCAGGAGACTAAAACCAAAACCTTCACCTGGGATAAGTTTACCAGCAGTAGCATGATCTTCAAGGGTGTTTACATGATCTCCACTCCAGATTGTCCGTTTCAGTGCTTGGGGGAGCGGATCACACTCACATGAACATTTATTATCCACGGTACTGACAGATAAGGTCTTTGTAAAGACGAGCCATTTATGTAGTGGTTCCTGTTGAGATTCCAAAATCCTTTCAGTGTGCACAGCACTCAACAGAAACACCACAGTAAATACAAGAAATAGAAAATAGAGCTTCAAAACAAAACAAAACAAAACATCACAGTGACTTCAATTCCTGGGCTGCCATATTTCCCTTGTAGTTTTATANCACTACAGTGTCAAAGACAATAGCAGAATGAAGCNGGGCGTGAAGGGCATGCCTCTAATCTGAGCACTTGGGAAGGGTTAGGCAGGAGCAATGAATTCTGAGAGCATCCAAGGCCAGCTGGGCCCCTTGGCCAGATCCTGTGGGGACGTGGTAGTGCGGCTGCTTCATGTGTGGAGAGCTCAGACCTGCACTTCATAGTCTTTGGTAAAGAACACTAAGCCAGGGGAATCTGTAGCTCATTTTGTTGCAGGAATCCATGACTCTAGCTGTTTTATGGGGACCTCAGTGGAGTAAGACTGTGTCACCACAGCCATACCCTGGTACCAGCCCTGTGCAGGCCCCAGAGGGGAAGCTGGAGACAAGTGATGGTATAGCATCACCTGTCACTTTAGTCCTCATCTGTCACAGCCTAGCTGGCTGGTAGAGTGGGTATAGCCAATCAGGCTCCAGCCTTCCCATTTCCGGTGTTGGAAAGTAACTCTGTCTTGGCAGTTTAGCAGTTCTTGGTCACATCTCTATTTAGGGCAAATGAGTTTTTTACAGACTATATTCTGTAGCCCACACTGGCCTCAAACTCAAGGCAATCCTCCTGCCTGAGCCTCCCAAGTACTGGAATTGTAGAAATGGCTTGTTAATGTATTACATTGTATTGTTTTTCTAGGGTAAAGAAAGTTCAAAACAGTCACTCTAATTTGGGGTCCTTTGCCTTTCTTCCCCTGAGTGATATCTCATNCGGAATAGCAAGCTCACCTGTTGCTCTGGCATTGTGAAGGGTCATCCATGTGACAAGCCTTCTTGCAGCTTGTCTCCACTGGCTGTCACACACCCATTGTGTGTCCCATCCTCACTGATAGCATGTGCTGAAGAGGGCTTCTGCACAGCAGCTACAGGAATGAGATCCTAGGGCTCTGTGACACTATCTTCCTCCAATGGCACCTAGTCCTTTTTCTCTACCCATTTGCAAGGGGGGAAACCCAGGTCTGCATAGAGGAATGACCCACTCAGCCACAGGAGTCCAGCCCCTCAGATGCCATTAGTGGGGCTTACCTAGCCTGGGCTTCCACAGGCTTCACTTNTGTTCTGGAGAGGCTGAGGAAAGGCAGCTTTTCCTGAGCACTTCCTGGTCTGTCTGTAAAAGGGAGTGAAGAGCTCTGGCGCTCCCTAGAGACCTCTAACATCTACATGGATGCTGTTCTTCGAATCCTGTTCTGATCACAAGCCTATTGTAGGTTGAAAATAACACAGGAAATAGAAAAGGCCCGCGTAAGCGTCAAGCTAACTTAGCAGCACAGCCCACTATGGATCATAGGGCTTCTCTCCTGATTGTGCTGCCTGGGGGCTGTAGCTTACTGCTGCCCAGCAACAGCAGAGGGTATCGAGCCTAGGAAACAATCGAAATTCCAAGTACAGTCTCTACTGAGGCTTGTTGCCTCTGCAGTATCACAAAGACGAACGATCTAAGGCTTAGATTCTTAGATTCTAAGCAGAGCCATCGTAGGTCAGGGGACATGTGTACTCCAAGGTCTTGGAAGTGTTGGCCAATCCAGGGAGAATAAGCTTAAAGTGTATTGCTTTTTGTTTATTGCGACAGGACTTCATGTAGCCCAAGCTAGCTTTAATTCCTTAGGCTGCCAAGAGTGACCTTGAACTCCTCATCTGCCTGCCTCAGCCTCTCAAGTGTTGGAATTCCAGATGTGTGCCACAGCTCCAGGCCTGGTGCTCTGCATTTTAAAAATGTTACTTTGAAACTTAAAGCAGGCAGAATGACCACTTGCCTGCCTTGACAATGCCACCCCTGCCCCCCAACTGCATATGGCAAAAAGGGCCAGGAAGACAGTAAGCAAAATCCAGCATGAAAGATTCTCTCTGCTTTAGTTCAAGCCTTGGCCCTCTTCTCACATCTCATCCCTTTGTATGCACAGAACTGAAGTAAGCATCTGAACTGGGTTTTAAACTGGTCATGCACTTTTGTGCAGTGTCCTTGGGCAAATCACCTGCCCCTTGAGNTGGCGGTTTCTGAAACCTGACTGGTTAGAAATCAGTGATCATAAAAATGGAGCGAGAAAGAGAATCCATGTGTCTGAGATAGTTATTGAGCATTTGCTTCTGGTTTGATANTGAAGTCCCACTGAGCCATTCACTTCTCACATCTACAGTAGACTGGGCAGAGGTAGGAGTCATGCTGACCTGGGAACCAGCTCATGGAAGCTGCGATCTGGTTTCTGAGGAACTAGCTGTGTGATTATGGGGCCTTTGGAGCGTGGCTAGGAGCTCCCAGCTCTAAATTCTGTGACTGACTTAAAGAATGCCTTCTAGTGAAGTGTACCAAGATGCAGACCTTTCTTGTGTTTAAAACTATCTGTTTGGGGTTCATATTTTGCCTCTGCTTTGGTTTTAGAATTTCCGAGATGAGGCCGCAAGACTCAGGTCCTTAGCACAGCTCGAGAATCTTGTCTGCCATCTTTCCCTGGAGTTTCCCTGGGCCTGTGGGTTTCTCACAGATCTGTTGAGTGTTGGGGTCGTGCAAGCAGTAGCAGGCAGGTTTACTCCACAGATCCAAGTGGCTGTCATGCAGTATGCCTTGGGACACACCCACTTCCTTTAGAGAGCCTACAGTGGTGCACAAGCTGCTTTCCTTCCCACAGACACCCACAATATGGGTGGCACTCACAGACTGAGCACCGATATCTCACATCAAAAAAAAAGGCAAAGGAGTAAAACCACAAAGGCTGCAGGAGAGAGGTGGAGTAGGTGGTACTGGGATGGGTAACCATGGGGACAGGGTTGTCCATCCCTTCAGAAGCTGCCAGGCATCCTTGCTCATTCAGAACATTTTTGGGTGTGGCATTACTTCCAGTGAGCCGGAGTATGATGTCTTGATTTTTTTGAGTCCAGTGTTCATGGAAACGATATACAAAGGAGAAGATAGGATTCTGTCTGAGAAGTTCACAAACCATGGGATGTTGTTTGTACATGAGAGCACTGGAGAATGGAGGTAGCTGGGCTTGTTCTGCCCCTGCATGTCCATCTAGATGTGTATAAGAGACAGGTGTGGGGCCCAGCTACATCAAGCACCATGACTGAGGCTGTGTTCTTGGACTGGCCCTCTGCCTGGCAAGGATGGCAGTAGTTGGGCAGCTCTGCGAGTGTGAGGCAGAACATACCACTCAGGAGGAGGGATGCCTTTTGTTTGTTCTTGTTTAGGGCCATTTCTAGGTCATATGTGGAAAAAGGAAAGGAGGTATGGGAAGTGTGAGGCGGCAGGTGTATATCCCAAAAGGGTCTCACTTTCTAATAGGTTGTTCACGTAGGAAACAGTGACTTCTCCTTTAGACACCTAGAGTACTTCCTTTCTCCGTAGGAAGTACACATCTCTGCTCCCACAGAACACGTTGGCTTGTTTTTTGGGGGTGTTTTTGTTTTGTTTTGTTTTAGGACAAGGTCTCCACACATAGCTCTGGCTGGCCTGGAGTTCACTGTATAGGCTGGCCTTAGACTCCGAGATCCATCTGTTTTTTTTTTGAGACAGAGTCTTACTATGTCACCTAGACTGGCCTCACACTCTCTACTCTAGTCTCCGCTACCCAAATGCTGATTTCTAGGCATGTGGCACAACAACCAATCTTGGAATACTCCTTGATAATCTGTGGACAGCTTAAGCTCAAATGCATCATTGTTTTCAGTAAATGTGTATATTCACATAGAAAACATTTATTTCTTAGTTTTTGAAACAATGTCTTCACATAACTCAGTTTGGCCTTGAGTTTACTGTGTAAACCAGGCTGGATTTGGATTTGTAAGCCTCCTGTTGTAGCCTGCTAAACCCTAGGGTACATGCTCTTTTAAATATTAAATATCTATCTATCTATCTATCTATCTATCTATCTATCTATCTATCATCTGTATCTGTATTTATCTGTATCTGCACATGACAGCACAGGAGAATGGAGGTGGCCGCTCCTTCTCTGCCCCTGCTGACCTCAAACTCACTAGATCTCACTGTAAAGATGTGCTTGAATTTCTGACCTTCCTNCCTCTATCTGCCAAGTGCTGCAGTTACGAGCCTGAACTACCATGCCCGGTTTATGTGGATCTGGAGATCAATCCCTAGGCTTCAGGCATGCTAGGAAGCAGCCAGTCTACCAAGTGAGCCACACCCCCTGATCCTTCCTTCCCTTTCTTTCTTTCTCTTTCTTTTTTTATTTTTTATTTGGAGATAGA
>LZPO01055147.1:219392-234550 GCA_001675575.1 Neotoma lepida
AAAAAAAAAATGAAAACAAAGTAGATGATAATGATGGAAAAAGCCAAACCAACCAACCAACCAACCAAAAACAGGTAAAATTTAAGTCAGAGAAAAGAGATTACAGAAATAAAGACTGTGGGGGTTTGTGGAGCCTTGTGCCAGTGGAGACCGGGAGGGAGAAACCCAGGTTGTTTGCAGGGGAATGCAATTGAGGCTTCAGATTAGGAGAGATAATGCCAACACATGATCCCCCTTGTGGACAGTGTTTGTGGATGATATGGGTCAGGTGTGTGACTGGGTGACCTTTAAGCTCATTGGCCCATAAAGGCGTCGATCCCTCCCAGCCTTGTGATTTTATGCTTTAAAAGGGATTTGCTGACTTTTAATAAATGAGTTCTTGCCTGACATGACTCCCTGTTATGTCTGATTGTCTCCAGAAAGGAAGGCTGGGAAATGGGCGGACAGCACGCACTTACCCCTCCTCCGTTCCAGGTCTCCCTTCGAGAGGGACCTAAGTGAGGGACCCCCCACCCCCCCACAGAAGACCATATTAGAAATAACATAAAAGTGACATAGCAGAAATAATCTATGTATCATTAAGAAAACTCAAATGTAATAAAAAGGGAAATCCTACATACAATGGGCAAAGGAATAAAAGCTACTAAAAGGAAAATATTATGTGAAGCAGTAATCACCATATGCTTTAAACAGTGTTCTCTGATGAGAGAGAATGGTCGGGAGGGGATCAGAACTAAAACAGAAGAGCCTTGCAGAGACACCCACCTGACACAGGCATCCCAGCTCCCCTGCAGTCCTTGATCACAGNCAACAGCATGCAGGCGAGGCTGGTAGAGCATACTGGGGTTCAAGCTGGGTACTCTACCACCAGCCTAGAGAAACAGCACCGCAACTCTACAACTTTCTCGTCACTCCTGAGCAGTGCACCCACTTCCTCTGAGAAGCAGAGGAACAGATCTCCTGAGAAGAGGTCTGACTATCCCAGGACCAAGCAGACCGCATGAGATCTCACTCATGAGACCTCACACTGCAGAGGNTAGCCCTCAGCTGGCCGGCACTCAGTGAAGAGGGGTTTGCAACCTTCTGACACACCCTGAGAATGGGGAAGGGATCCTGAAGTTGAGAAACTTGTACACGCATAGAGCAGGAAAGNTTCTGGAACCATAGGAAGGATGTCAGCAGACTGGGGAATTGCATCTGTATGGAAATGACAGGCTCCAAGATATACAGAATGTGAGGATTGTGGAAGTGGGATAAGGAATTCTGCCCAGCCACAGCCGGAAGGGGCAAAACTCAACTCAGTGAGTTTGTCATGGAACTTGCTGCAGTGTCCAGACAGAGAGAGCTGAAGTAAACCTGGGAGCCGGCTCTCCTGCAACCAGGAAGAAAATGCTGACTGAGAACATACATATTTCTATCTGTTGAACATATCAATTTCAGTTTATTGCTCATTTGAATTTTTATCTTCACACACACACAATCTTGTTTAATTTTTTGTTATTTTTAAAGTTAAGTTTTCTTAGTATGTACATTTCTGTATATTAAGATATAAAAAGCTAAGTTATAAGTTTTATTTTGCTGGAAAAAGCTATTATATCTGTCACTTTCTCCAAACTTAATACATAGTATTTTCTCTACTATTTTTCATAGCCCTGACCCCATCTGTTCCCCACACTCGTACTTGACCCACATTTACCCTGTTATTTAAAATACACACTTTCCCCAACCAGGGCCCAGCACTCCTGTTTCAAACCTTACAGGAGACAAGAGCAGAGTTTCCTTGCAGCTGACACTGAGACTTCCGTCAAATCATCATGATTGTTACTGCAGTCAACCTTACCACATAAATTCAAGTGAGGACAGCCCACCACGAATACTCACATAAAACAAACAAAACAGTATAAAAAGGGAGGAAAGTTACAACCCAGAGGACACATACACCCTCAGTTGGTTATNTGTTAACTTCACACATGCTAGGATCATCTGGGAAAAGGGAACAACATCTCCATCAGATGGCCTATAGGCAAGTCTGTAGAGGCATTTTCTTGATTAATGATTGATGTGGTAGGGCCCAGCCCACTGTGGGCAGGTGGTACTGAGCTGTCTAAGAAAGCAAACTGAGCCACCCATGAGAGGAAGCCAGTAAGCAGGGTGCCTCCAGGATTCCTGTTCTGCTTTTTTTCTTTTAAAATTCTTCTCTCATATATTACACTTCAACTGCAGTTCCCCCTCCTTTCCCTTTCCCCAACTCCCACATCCCCTCTCTCCCAGATCCACCCCCGCCCCTGCTTCCCCTCAGACAAGAGCAGGCCTCCAAGGGACATCAACCAAACAGGGCATAACAACCTACAATAAGACCAGGCACGTACCATTACACTGAGGCTAGAAGAGGTAACCCAGTAGGAGGAAAGGGTCCCACAAGTAGGCAAGAGTCAGAGACAACCCCCACTCCCATTGTTAGGAATCCCACAAGAAGACCAAGCTACTTAGTCATAACATATATGCAGAGGGCCTAGGTCAGATCCCTATAGGCTCCCTGATCTCTGTGATGCTCTATGAGTCACAGTCAGTTGACTCTGTGGGCTGTGTTCTCATGGTGTCCTTGACCCCTCTGGTTCCTCTGATCCTTCCTCCCCATCCTCCGCAGGACTCCCTGAGCGCTGCCTAGTATTTGCTGTGAGACTCTGCATCTGCTCCCATTAGTTGCTGAATGAAGTCTCTCGAGTCTCTTTGATGACAATTCTACCAGGCTCCAGTCCCAGAACACTCCAGAACACTGCAGGCAGGACAAACTGTCTACCTCTGCTCTTATTTGAGTTCCTCTCTGACTTCCCTTCAACACTGGAAACAGGAGCCATTACCCCAACAGCCCACAGACGAGTGGCCTCTCAGAGATGTTGAGCTAGCTGAATCACTGGGAAAAGACTGTAGACTCCCATTTTTAAAAAGGTTCGAGGACCAAGCAGAGGATTCAAACAGGTAAGGAACTGAATTCAGGACACGGAAAAGGAACTTAAGAAATCAACTCAAGACACAGACAAAGTTCTCAAAGTGAATGGGAGACTCAGCACTTTGAAGGAAAAACAAAATTATGGAGGAAAAATTCTGCAAGGAAATATATATATCAATGCACATGACCAAATTTTCAAAAAGTCTAGGATACACTGAAGAGACCAAACCTAAGACTCATGGGNTAGAAGAGAGTTGAGTTAAAACTCAATGGCTTAGACAAGTTTTTCAGTGAAATTATAGCTAAGATCTTCTTAAACCTAGAGTAAAGAACAGACATTCAAACACAGGAAACATTTATATCCCCAAAGAGACATGACCAGAGAAAAACTTCTTTGTGACATATAGTCAAGATGTCAAAAATACAAAACAAAGAAACAAAAACAAAATTGTAAGGGAAATATCAACTAACATACAAAGACAGTGACAGTAGAATAACATCATATCTGTTGTCAGCAACCCTAAAAGCTAGAAAAGCAAGGAATACAGCTCACGCTTTNAAAGTGTTAACCAAGATTGCCATACCAGTAAAATTATCTATTAAAATGGAAAAAATAAAAATATTTCAAGATAAACACAAGCTAAGGCCACTAAGCCAGCACTGCACAAAAAATTTTTATTGTGTGTGTGTGTGTGTGTGCTGAGTCTATATATGTGCAGCACCATGTAGATGCATGAATTGGAAAAGGTCAGAAGGCAGCTCTGGATCCCCTGGAACTGGAGTGACAGGTGATTGTGACCTGCTATGTGGGCTCTGGGAACTGCACTATGTGGGTCCTCCACAAGAGCAATAAATGTTCTTTTTGTTTTTTTTGAGACAGGGTTTCTCTGTGTAGCTTTAGAGCCTGTCCAGGAACTCGCTCTGTAGACCAGGCTGACCTCAAACTCACAGAGATCCGCCTGCCTCTGCCTCCCAAGTGCTGGGATTAAAGGCATGACCACCAACACTTGGCTCCCAATTGTACTTTTAACAGGTATCTACAGAGNCTTCCACCCAACAGANAGNGGATACAAATTCTTCTTAGCAGTGTATGGGGCCTTCTCTAAAACTGACTACATTATACAGGCCACAAGGTAAGCCTTAATTTAAAGTTAATTAAAGTTCACTTTGTGCTATTATATATCAGTAGTACATAAGTTTACTTTTACTTTATGAGGGCTCACAGTTAAGAGGTTTCCTTTCTATTAGAATGTTTTGTCCTGTCCCACCTGGCTCCTGTGGCCACTCAGAGCCAAGTAAACAGAGACATATTATTTTCAAACTATGGCCTAATGGCTCAGGCTTCTCATTAGCTAGCTCTTACATCTTAAATTAACCCATTTCTATTAATCTATATGTCGTCACATGTTCCATGGCTTTACCTGCATCCCATTACATGTTGCTCCTTGCGCAGCTGGCTGGTGTCTCCTCACTCAGCCTTCCTCTTCCTGGAATTTTCCTTGTCTGCTTATCCCGTCTACTTTCTGCCTGGCTACTGGCCAATCAGCATTTTATTTATCAGCCAATCAGACCAACACATATTCACAGCATACAGAAAGACATCCCCATCATTCCTTGAGTCTCAGAAGAGACTGTGGGCTTTAGAGCAGTGCTGGGGCATTTNAAGTTGGACAGAGTGCAATCTGCCTTTGGGAGGAGTAGGGCTTTATGGTTTGAATGTGAAATGTCCTACACTGGCTCATATGTTTGAACACTTTGGTAGCCAGCTGGTAGAGCTATTCTGGGAGGTTGTAGAAATGTGTGTGTGTGTGTGGGGGGGGGTAGGGCCTTGTTACAGGAAGTGATTGCCAGATGGTAGGTCTTCAGAGTTATAGCCAGCCTTGCTTACAGCCCAGGCTTTCTCTGTTTCATGATGTGATGAGCTGTNATAAGTTGTACTGTAATCTCCTCCTATCATGGATGGTGTGCCGTGCCTTTCCCATCATGATGGGATTATATTACTGTTAAACCAAGAGCCAAATATAAACCTGTCCTCCTGAATTAGTTACTCTTCTCATGGCTGTGGTACATTTCCTGACAAAAGCAAGCTAATGAAGGGTTTATTTGACTTCCCACTCATGGGTATACATTTCATTATGGTGGAGAAGACATGGTTAACAGGGGCAGGAAGTGGAGAAGGCATGGTAACAGGGGCAGGAGGCAGGTGGTCCCACTGCATCTTCCATTGGGAAGAACAANGCTCGGTACTGCTTTCTTCCTTTAGTTTACGACTCCAAGCTGNGCNTGGTAGTCATGCCTGTAATCCCAGTACTCAGGAGGCCGAGGCAGGAGAATTTCTATGAGTTAGAGGCCAGCNTGGTCTTCATAGTGAGCTCCATGGCAGTACANCCAGGACTACAAATAGATCTGCCTCAAAAACCAAAACCAACAAAACAAAGACTCCATCTTATGGAAGGGTGCTACCTATAATTAACGTCAGTCTTCCAAACCTCAATTAACTCAATCTAGATAGCATCTCACAGGTGGACCCAGAAATTTGTCTTCTAGATGAGTCTAGATACTGTCAAGTTGACAATCAATGTTAACCATCACATCTACCTCTTTAAAAAAAAGGAGCCCAAAGTAAAATACATTTATTCCTCAGTATCTCTATAGAAGTCCCCCCATAGGTAACAAAAATAGGGACCACTCAAGCCTCTTACGTGAAATAGTGTAACATTTGCCTGTAACCACTAAACTTCCACTCATATACTTTAAATCTTTACACTACCTATAATAGCTAATACAATGCAAACACAATGTCCAANGTTGTTATATTGCATTACTTAGGGAATGACAAGAAAACAATTCTGTACATATTTAGTACACTCAAACATTTTCAAATATGTTTGCTCTCTCTCCTGTTTATAATATTTTGGGTATGAATGGTCTAGGTCAATCTGGACACCTTTACAAGCAGAGACCTTGCTCTAGGTCCCATGATTCAATTCCTACCCCTCTTCACAAGCTCTGCCTTCAACAATCCTCCAGTGGCTTCTCAGCCTTTTATACCACTATGCCAATGGGTCCCACCCACTGGTGCTCAGTTTTGCCTCCAACCCTACATCATGACATTTTAGGCTGGTCTTCAATCATGTTAACGGGACAGGTACTTCTTGTGTAAACAGGGACTCTGTCTTATCGTTCTTTTCCTGGAAATATNTGGAAGGCAGGGCTGTGGACAAAAGTGACTATGGCTTAAAGCCTGTGTGAAGGCACTGTGAGAAAATACTTGGTTTTACATTTATGCTATAAAATTTTCAATGATAAACTTAACATGACCAGAAAATGAATTATGNCTCATATTTTTCTNTATATTCTGGGTAAACCCTGNATTTGTCCTCATCATCAACGAAGCATAGTAAGAATCTTTGACAGTCACTGGAAATCAAGGGATGATGTACTGTCACATAATAATGTATCTAGCAATAAATAAATGGTACTAGGGAACTGCATATGCAAGATAACCTATATTGTTTTAGCACAAAGTCAGTGCTCTGGCATTTGGATTAGTAAATGTTGCTTCCTTTCCCCCTAAGAGTGGGATAGATTATCCAGGAAGGATGTATTTGTAATAGAGAGGTTTACCATACTTGAACAGGGAATTATGGTATACTTATTGAGCAATATGTAACATATATAGGTACTTCCTCTCTACCCTTCATGAGTAAGTCATTATGCATACTTTATAAGGGATTATTAATTTTGTAATAACTTTAAAATGCCTTATAGCCATAAGAGCCTTTTAAAAAGACCAGGCAGAACTACAAAGTTTTATAGAAATTGTGTCATAGAGTGTTGGTTTTATAAGACAGATTTTTTTCCCCTCCACGTTTTTTGAACATAAAGTATTGCTATGTGATTCAGACTGGCCTTGCTTTGAACTTGTGATNCTCTTACTTCAGCCCTCCTAGTGATGGGTTTGCAGGCATGCATTACTCTGTATGTTCTATCTGCAACACAGTCACATGAAGTAACAACAACAAAATCAGATTGGAGGTTTCCTTGCCTCTCCACCACAGCAGCAGNTATCTAAGCCAGATCAGTTTATAGGGGAAGGTTTATCTTGGCTCATAGCTTTAGAAGTTCATGNCTGGCTGGTGTGTTGCTTTTCAGAGTATGCAGGGCAGTATTCCATGGCAGAATAGGGTGTTTACTTTAAGAATGTTGATAAGCATTAAGAGAAAGAGGCTAGAGTCTTAGTATGTTTATAAATGGTATGCCCTCAGTGATCTAACTTCCTCCCACTAGCACTACCTCCTAGGAGGGAGTTCCATCCTTTTCCAACAGGGTTATGGGTTGGGGAACCACACCTTTCATACATGGGCCTCTGAGGTATATTCTAGACTCAAACTACAACAGGACTGTATGTAGCTTAGTGATAGAGGTATGCTTACACAAGCAAAGGTCCTAGCCCATGGCCACACAAGTATTTAAATAAAAGAATCAACCCTGACTTCAAAACTCATGCTCTTTTCTAAATATATATATATATATATATATATATATATGGCTGGGAAATGACTCAGTGGGTAAGAGAAGCATATTGCTCTCTTACAGAGAACCTGGGTTTGCTTCCCAGGACCCACATGGCAGTGCACAATCACCTGTAACTACAGTTCCAGGGGATCAAATAGCCTCTTCTGACCTATATAGGCACCAGACATGCACGTTACACATACACACATGGATGCAAAGCACACATATTAAAACAAACAAAACCCCAAATCCAAAACCCCAACTTTTCCTCCCCGTTCCTCATTTTCTTGATTACCACTGTTAAGTTTCCTCAGAGACAGAAAAGCTTGCTCTATGTAAGTGTGTGAGAAATAAAACCAAACANACAGATCTGCCCTTTGCTCTATTTTACCATGTGGAAATCTGACCACATCAGGCTATAAAGAGCATCCTCTTTTGAAGAACTGTATTTCCTTAAGTGGTTGTATGTATCATAATGAATTAGTCCTCCCTATATAGAGCTGTTTGAAATAATATGAAATTTGGCATTTTCATACGTCTAGAAATACATGTGAGAGAATATACACAGTAAGTATGAATTCTTATAAGTGGGTTTGCTAAGTCGAAGGGGATTCTCACCTAAGCACATTGCTAAGCTGTTCACAATACACAGGTATCATAATACAGTCGCTAACAATGTCTGTGTATTTTTCACCATGAGCTTGCCACCTTCCTGAGCTGTCATTCCCTGTACTCTTTCCAAGATACCACCTGTCTCTGAGTCTCAATAGCAACATTTACCACAATTTCAACTTGGCAAATGTCAGTATGATCTTTCTAAGCCTCCTTCCTNGTTGAAAAGAATANCCACTTCAGAACCTCTATGAAAATTAAATGAGATGTTAAAAGACCATTAAGCAAATGATAGACCAAAGCTATTTCATATACAAACTCTTATACTTTCCCCACCACTTCTATTCTTGATGCAGCAAGCATCATATTATTTCTCCTGTTTTCATTGCCTTTCTCATATACTCTGCCCACCATCCAAATCATCCCAGTCAAATGAATGTTCCTGAACTCAATCTCCCAGTATTTGGGAGATAAAAGATTAGGAATTCAAGGCTGCCTTGGCTACAACATACTAAAATTTGAGGTCAGCCTGGGCTGTATGAAAATATCTCAACTCCTACCCATCCAAAACAAAAATGAAATTCTGAACCTTATCCTACATTTGAAAAATATTTATTTAAGCCAGGTGGTGGTGGTGCACACTTTTAATCCCAGCACTCGGGAGGCAGGCGGATTCCTGTGAGTTCAAGGTCAGCCTGGTCTACAAAGCAAGTTCTAGGACAGCCAGGGCTATTACACAGAAAAATAAAGTCTCAACAAACAAACAACACACACACACATATATATGCACACACATATTTTTAAAATATATATATATCTTTACTTTATGTATATGTCTGTGCTTGAGTGGACATATGTGCACCATATGCATGTAGTAGCCAGTAGAAGTTAGCAATGAATCCCCTAGAACTGGAATTACAGAAGTTTGTGAGCCTCCACGTATGTGCTGAAAACTGAACCCAGGTCTTCTGCAAGAGCAGTAAATGCTCTTAATCCAGGAGCCATCTCTCCAGCCTTGTGTCCTGCATTAACTATTGAACCCCACTAACCTACTTTACCTTCTTAAATGATTTTTACTAGTGCCTTTAGCCATTGTTACATTTGCTATTCTCTTTTAAATACTGTAGCATACACAGAAATTACACGCTAGGGTAAACTACAAGTATAGTCAGTCAGCTCTGATAGTTCATACCTAAGTGCTCTAGTCACAAAGCGAAGACTACAGCAGTAGCTGTCACAAGTGCTATCATTCATTGATTAGCATCATCATTAGCACAAAGGTCAGAGTGTTGTGTGCTTTTTGTTTTTAATTAAAATAATGGCTCATACTAAATGTGATGAATTTGAGAAATGGGTTTTCGCTGAGAAATGAGATATTCGAGATATCTATTAAAGCCAGGTGGTGGTGGTACACACATTTAATCCTAGCACTTGGGAGACAGAGGCAGGCACATCTCTGTGAGTTGAAGGCCAGCCTGGCCTACACACACAGCGAGTTCCAGAACAGTCAAGGCTACACAGACAAACTGTCTCAAAAAAAAAAGAAAGAAAAAGGTATGTATTAAAAGACTGTCTACTCCTATTTTTCATAAAGTGTAAAGTCTTTGATCAGTTTGATGTCTATGTTAACCATATCAATACTTTTCAACTTCCTATTAACAGTGTCTCCCTTCCTACATGTTCTATTTCTTCTTTTCCAAAGGCTCACTATAAATACCTAAATTCTGTAACTTCATGAAGGCTTGCAGATCCCCAATAGCCCTCAGGCCCTCTCTGTTCCAGTAGTGTACAATTTATGATACATCACATAATAAGCTTTACAGCACACGCTAGATGGTTTAAGAATGGAAACACACGTGTACAAAACTTTTTACTCCTCAGACTACAGAGTACAAACCACTGCTCACTGTACATATAAGAATGAACTGGCCCACGTTAAAATCAGCAGTATTGAGAGAGCATTATTCTTTTGAGACATGGCCTTGCTGTATAACTATGGCTGGGTGAGAACTCACTATGTAGCTCAAGTTGGCCTCAGCTTTACGGCAATGCTCAGTCCTTGAAGGGATGATTTGACAGGNATGCACCACCACAGCCAGCTAGAAAGAACATCCCGTTGTGCTTCAGTAATTGAGTGCTTACTACATAGGAAGCATTCTTCTAGGCTCTGGAGAGGTAGCAACCAACACACTGAAGTCATTTGCCTCAGAGAACTTTCATACTCCACTAGAAAAGACAGCCCCCCCAAATCAAACCAAGACAACCAGCTAACCAAACCATAAATAAATAACTTTAAAGACTGANATAACTAATTTCTAAGAGCAAAAAAGGATATCTACCATGTCTTCTTTATCTGGGGATACTCTCAGCCATATGGTGAGGTTATTTCTTGGGGATGGTGGCAAGGAGTGCTGATTGTAACCCAAATACTTATTCTCCTCTTTGAATAAGAGAGGCTGGAGTTTACCAGATCCGAGAGACCCTCTCAAAAAACGTGGTGAAGGGTATGTGGAAGACTACAACTGAGGTTAACCTCTGGCCTCTGCACATAAGTACACAGGCACACATGCACACTGAAATAAAGGATGGGGGATGAATAGGAACACAGTACAATGACATATATGTATGAAAATGTCATAATAAAATCAGTTACTCTGCATGCTACATTAAAAATCAAACAAATGAGAAGAGTTTTCCATGGGCTGGGGTAAAAAGGGAAAGTCAGTCTGAATAAACACAATGTGTCATGTTAGGATTATAGTGACTGGGTAATGCACAGGGATGATTGCACAGCATTGTAGATGTATTTCATGCCACTGAACTGTATACTTTAAAATAGTAAAANTTATATTTTGTACATTTACCACAATAAAGGAAGGAGGAGAAAAATGAAAAAATAAAAATAAAATTTCACACCTTCAATTGTTTCACTGGGAATAAAAAGCTCAAATTGTCAACAGTCAAATCTCCCAAGTACATAAACATACACACATTTTATCAGTAATGTGCCTTCCTAAAATATATGGCTGGCTATGAAGTAGTAAGACAANGTACTATAAAAAAGTTCAGTCATCTAATTCACATTCAGATTTCATGAAAGTGATATGGTCTATGAAATACTTGTATCTGTTATGCAAAGTCCATCACTATCTGCATCCTGTGAACTAACACTATCAATAACATAGAAAAACCTCTATGCTAATCTTGCCTTCAGTTCAGTACTTCATACATAGCAGAAGTAAAGATTTATAAAGCACCAACAATGATGCTAGGTTCCCTCACAGACTTGATTCTCATCTAAAAACTGTGAATTAGGTATGTCCTCANTTTGCTAGTGTGGAAATAGCTGAAAGCAAGTGGTAAAGAATCTGATTCAAGATACATTTTAAAAGGTTGCATTGAGTAATAGTTCAATGTATGGAACAGTAAGAGAACACTGGTGACTACATGTTTTTAGAAGTGACTATTTCNGCATAAACAGTTACACTTGCCTTCTAGCTTAGCTTCTTTGGATGNTTTCAAGCTTTTCCTGTCATTACTGCTGTTAGAGTCTAATTCCACTGCAAATGGACAAAATAAATTTTTATCTTTTGGAACACAGAGTATTAAACATTGCATTATAAATGGCAGACACTAGAACAGACACTGAAAATTTTTTTGTAATCCTGAAAACAAAAATGACTTTTAAGAAAATTTAAAGTATTAAAAAACTCTCATCTTAAATAACCTATAGCAAAATANGGGAAAATATGTATTTATTACCAACAAAGTAGTATTTACAACATAATTTTAATCCGTTACATTTACAGGCACCAGAATGAAAAGATGCCCCCCACAGGCCACAGGATTATGTCTTAAGGCTATTGGAAAGCAGCAAGAAATCTCTCTTTGGGGCTGGAGAGATGGATCATGGTTAAGAGTACTGGCCACTCTTCAAGAGGACCCAGTTTCTATTCCCAAAACCCACACAGCAGCTCACAACTGTCTTTTACTCCACCCTCAGGAGATCTGATGCCCTCTTCTGGCCTTAGCAAGCACCAGGCACTCATGTGGTGTACAGACATACATGCAGGCAAAATCACCATTCACATAAAATAAATCTTACAAACAAAACAAAACAAACAAACAAAAACCCCCAAAACAAAACACCAGCCCTCTCCCTTTTTTAAAAATGAGAGACCTTCTAACAGAGACTGTCCTTTGGCAAATCGATGTAAAGATTTAGTCATCACAAATATCTGTAACCTTCAGGTTTTAAATATTTTATTTATCAAATCAAGCTTTTACTTGGAATTTTTACAATTTGAATGTAATTTAAAAAAATCAACAGTTGCAGAAAATATGACATTATATTTATGTTTGACTATTTTTAATATGATAAATGATACATAACTTATCCTTCTCAGCTCAAAGTTCAATATAAAACAGAACATTAATTTTGCTCACTGAATACTTATAAACATAACATGNAATATTTTTTGGCATATGTAAACTGAAATGCAATTGCTGATGTGAGTTTGAAGTATGTTTAACCTTCAATCTTTTTTTTCCAGTTTTTAACCTTCGATCAGTTTTTACACTGATATGATAAAACCAAACCATATCAAGCACATATTAGTGAAGATATTATATCAAAAAACCAAGCAACAACACAAATGTTTAATAATATTCTTCACTAATATGCTACCAAGTTTTTAAATTTTTTTGACTTGTTCATGCTGGTAAAAATATTATTAAAAAATATCTTCGTACTACATGTATGAGACTTAGTTTAAGAGGGGAGGGCTCTCTTTGAAGTTTTATAAAGAAATACAACTTTTAAAAGAGAAAATGTCTAAGTGAGAGGACATAGGCTGATGTTCCATTATTTTTAACTTACTAAGAATGTAAATTTCNTTGGCTATTACAATAATAAACAAACCCAAACTTTAGTTTATTCAGGCTAGCAAGTCAAAAATAACTTTGTCAGTACCAACTGAGATACAGTACAGTCCACTGTTCAAAGACATTTCTATTTTCTTACAAGATTTAGATTTTAAAAGAATAGATTTTTTGACACTGTTAATTAGCATACTCAAAGAAAAATAAATGGTTTTCTCATGTAATTTTTCTCAAGCTGGAAGAAAAGAATTTAGATGAGACTTTTCTAAAATACTGGGTCTGATCAATACTGTAAGGAAGTACCTACAAATTCTAAAAACATAATTTTAAACAAAACAATACTTTGCCATCCCTCTTTACACAGCGCTGAGAAATTTCAAATACAAATTGTAAAAACTCGTATATGAAATCTTAAGAAAAAGCTTACTAAAATTATAAAAATGCTTTTTAGAAATTTAGGATGTAAAATACATTTGACTTTAAATTAAAAACAAAACAAAACAAACAAATAAACAAAAAACCCTGAACAAGAAACCCCAGCACAAAACTTGTTCTTGTCACCTGATTTCATTCTGCCAATGTTAGGGCCATATTCTGTGTCATCTTTACCTTGTGATTTCTCAAAATCCTGCTGCCATTTTGAAGCCCCATATGTATGTTTTCCCAATTCTTTGAAATACTAATAAAATTACAGTATCAAGTTGCCTAAAACTTTTCAAGGCCCATAAACATGTTTTCTATGAAAATAAGGTAACTTTTAACATAAAGAAATGAACAGATCTGCCACAAACCACTATCCATTAAGTAGACATTCCCATATCACCTTTTAAAAATGAAATATAACACTGGAAGAAAAGTGGGATTTCTGAGTTGCCTCTAAGCTCTGAAAGTCAGAAAGTTCTCCTGTAGTCAATACTCAGAGCTGCCAAACTTAGGAAATGCTTTGTGAATGAAATCCCCACTCTATCANACCTCTGATTTGCAACAGGAAATACCTTGTTATGACACATGATCCCCCTCTACAGCCTANATGGATTGGATCTCACCTTGCAGTCCAAATCTGCCTCAAACTCATCATCTTCCTGCCTCTACTTCCCAAGTGCTGGATTAGATGTGAGCCACCAGACCCTGGGCAGTATACATCTTTACATACAATCCATTGNTCACAGGGGACTAAGGAGTCAAGTTCCACCAAACTGAAGACTTAACTTTCACTAGAAAATGTTCCAGTCACTGTGGTCTCCATTTCAACCTATTTGTTTTTAAAAGCAGGTTTCCAAAAATAACCAATCTTTTTCTTTCAATAAGTCTGCTAACTTTTATTCACTTGAGCCACACGTATAAACAGTTAAAAGAAAAACCTCTGAAGTCCCCTCCCTTTTCTTTCACTGAGAAGGTTGAGTGAAGGTAATCCTTCGCCGCCGCCTTTGAAAAGCCTTTAAATTCCATCGGTTTGGTTCCAACATATGAGGACCATTGTAGACAAACAATACTGTCATTTTTTCAGAATAAGGAAGATTTTGTAGAAGCTGTAAGGATTGAAACAAATTGTCACATAATTAAATTATATACTGAGAAAGACAGTTTTCCAGCCTTACATATGTTCAAATACATCAACTTGCCAGACTATAACAGCTTCCTGAATAAGCATAACTGAAGCCTGGCCTAATAACTGACCTAGAATATTCCAATTGCCTAGGAATCCTCTGTATTCACCAATCAAAAGGACCACATCACTTTCGCTTCTACACAAAATACTTCCCCAACAACATCTATGGCTGGGCACTGTGATAGACTAGTAGTGTGGAATGTGTGAGGGAGATTTGGTTTCTAAGCCAAGGAGTTTGGTAAGAAATAGAATAGGGGCAGACCTGACTAGCCCACAGATCCTAAAAGATCCTAAAAGAAGACGGATTAAGTACAAAAAAACAAATGTACATTTAGGTGGGCTCTCCAATGAGATATTTATGAGTATTTAGTTGAAAAAAGAAAAAGTATGGTTAATAATGAACACATCTTAAGAGTACATTTAACTGGTAACTTACCCACAGCACTAGATTTAACAGAAGGATATTTTTGATTGCAACAGTTCTANGTTATAGAAAATTCTCCATGAATATAGCTATGTTGTTATAAAAGTCTTGGGTACTTTAAGACTCTTTAGGGCTAGGGTAGTGGCAGTAGGAAATAAAGTCAG
>LZPO01055147.1:239309-254957 GCA_001675575.1 Neotoma lepida
AGTTCTCTCTCTCTCTCTCTCTCTCTCTGTGTGTGTGTGTGTGTGTGTGTCCATCCGTGCATGCGTGCACGAGTGCATGTGTGCACTGGGGAAGGTAGCAGTGTGAGAGCTGCGGGATGGAAACAGAGAAAGAGGCATACTGTAGGATTCAGGCCTGTGAAGCAGGAAGCTCTTGATCTTTCTTCAGTTAATAATGCATCAATTTCATCCAATGTGTTTGGAAGATCTTGAAAAGCCTAAAGGGAAAAAAACGTCTATCATTAAAAATGGAATAGTGAAAATTTTTATTAGTATAGTTAAAAGAAAGTAATTTGCTACATATCTACTCTCTGATTAATAGCATGCTAGCACACAGCAATACAAAGAATCTTAAACAGGGTACTTTGCCTTTGAAAAGCTTACACTTTAAAAGAAAACAAAATGTATACATGTTGGATAGTACCTTAAGGCAATGTATTGATGTTGAGTCTAAAATAAGCAGTACATATTATATAGGCTCTGGAATTTAAAATAATGAAGTGTCAGTTCATGCTATATGAGAATTAGAAGAATTCAAAGGCCTGTAATTTATATCTGGGTCTCAAAGCAATGGCTAGGGAAAAGCAATGCAAAAAGGATAAAACGATTTGGAAAAAAGAATGAGTACTGCATACCATGGGGGGTGAGGAGTTGTGTCCATTTGGAATGGTGGGTACTTGCTGAATTGGTAGAATGGGTCCAGAATATGTGGGGCATTGAAAGAGAGCAAGAAGTTAGAACTTTATACTGTACTTATGAAGACCTACAAAAGCATCCTTAGAATTCAATCACTGAGACAGAATTTCATCAAGACTATCTTCTGAATCTATGCCAACAGAGACTCATTAGGATAGACACTTCCTACAAGGAGAGGCATGCAGTACACTGTTTTGCCTAGCACAACCTGCAGAGCCCTTACAGTAAAAGGCATGCAATGAATCTGAAACCCTAAAAAAAGATTCTGATGCNTNGTAGAATTAATTGGGTNGCTTTGATTTGTATCTTTTTTAACCTTTTAGAACATAGTCNAGTCTCTCCAAAAGCCTCCAGATATTTGTTATGTACATGTGCTACATCTTTGACTTGTCTGTTGAGGTGTGAACTAGTGTTCCAACACTTGCTTGGTGGCATCTTCACCAGACTCTAACAGGCAGACTAAATTTATGATAGTGAGACATAATTTCTACCTCCTCCACCTTCCCCACCATTGTAAGCAAATCAACTTCTCATCAGTAAAGAGCTTCCCAGTTTGTAGTTCTTTCTTTCTTACCTCTCTCACATCCTCTGTCCCTCTGTGCTATCATCTTAACCTCTTCCCTGGTCAGAATAATAATGCTCAAAGTGGTTTTCTTGTTTCCTTTCTTAGAGATCTATTCTTCATAAAGCAGCTAAAAGTATTCACCTATAAACTGAACTGAATAATACCACTCTTGTGTTTAAAAATCCTCTAGTGGGTTCGATCTCAAAGAGAACAGAGCNCAGGGCTGGGGATATAGATTAGTGGTAGAGTACTTGCCTAATCTCTAACACTAAAACTAAAGGGAGAAAAAAATTTCCAAACTTTCTTGTATACTTTATAAGGCCATACTAATCTGGCTTGTGTCTTCCTCTCTACTTGGAATGTAATTTCTTGATTTTGTTTTTTCAAACAAGGTCTCTTTGTGTAGCCCTGTCTATCCTGGAACTCATTCTGTAGACCAGGCTGGCCTCAAACTCAAGAGATCTGCCTGCTTCTATTTCCCAAATTCTGGGATTAAAGGCCTGTGCCACCACTACAGGGCTGGAATGTAATTATTATTATTTTTTCTTTCTTTTTTTTATGGTTTTTCCAAGACAGGTTTTTTCTGTGTAGCAGCCCCAGCTGTCCTGGAACTCCCTTTGTGGACCAGGCTGGCCTTGAACTCACAGAGATCACCTGCTTCTGTCTCTCTGGTGCTGGGATTAAAGGCGTGTGCCACCACACCCAGCTGAGGAATGTAATTTTTAATCCCACCAAGATTCCTTCTATTCTAACACATACCAAATAATACATTTGCACCCCAGTGGCTTTGTATGATCTGTTTTCTCTGCNTGGTATACTTTGCACCACACCCCTACTTAACTGATTTCTTCTCTTCATCGAGCACTTATCTCAAATAGTATCATCTCAAAGGAACCATTCTTAAGCATCTGCTCATCCTTGCTACTTTATCCATTACCTTTAGNTTTTTAGTCTCTCTTGCCGCCTGACTTTATCTATTTTTTCTGATGTTGTTTTTTTCTATCCTCTAGACCAGAGTTTAAGTTCAGTGACAAAAGAAGCATGTCTGTCCTACTTAATATTTGGTCATAGCAGCCAATCAATATATTTTAATAAATATACTCTTTNCTAATTTCATTCTTTTATGTCAGTATAACTTGTAGGGAGGCAGGGTTGAGACAGAGTTTAATTCTATATGTAGCCCAAGTAGAACCTAAACTTGGCATCATCCTGCCTCCACCTCCNAAGTGCTGGTATTACAGGCAACTGCCACCAGGCCAACACATAAAAACTACAACTTATAGTACAGATATCACACCAATTTTATTAAAACAAAACATATTTTAGATGTGTTCTATAACAATCTTTAAAAACAAACTTCTCAATTAGTTTTATAAATTTCTATTGAATTCTTACTCTGTACCCAGTCAAATCCATGATTGTCTTCTATGTCTGAGAGCATAAAACAAAACCTTCCAGGATCTGACAACTATAATCTATAGTAGTCTTTTTCTATGCTTAGTGGACATTTCCTCATCTATGAAAATTGATACATTTAAGATTTTAAAAAGTACACAAATACTATTTAAAAATACATTTGTAACTTTTTAGGTACACAGAAAAGGCTTCAATGTCAGATAAAGCCTATGAACACAGGGGACAGAATAAACAGTGGAGTGTGAACTAAAAGCAGCACTGCTTAGTTGGATTCTGATCTATCAGCATATAACCGAAAGAATCAGCCCCGAAGATTCAGCATCTGACAANCCCTAATTAAACACCAGGACTTCTAGGAAAACACCTTGATTTTTGCCTTTGTTTTTCTAAGTATTACTCCGGCTTACTGTTTGTCAGGTACAGATAACTACTTTCATGGAGATTTCACACTGCCAACTATACNTCTCAAATATGGTCAAGGGGGAAAAGATNCACTTTAGTAATAAAAATGAATGCTATGCTGTAATTTTAGAAAATTCCCACATTTTAAGAATTTTAATACTAAGCATAGACTGGTGACTAAATCTGAGAGGAAGTTTCACGTATATGATAATCAGTGTAAGAATGGGGAAAAGCGTATTTTTAAATAACACTTCATGTTTTTCAGGTCCTGTTACTATGCCTAGAGTAGGATATCTTAATCTTAAAAATACTGTGTGATGGCAACTGCAGCATTATATATTTTTATACTTACTGTCTGAAATTCTTGGGGCACGGCTTGGTCTGCACTCAGGTTACATACTTGCCTAGCTCTCTTCATAAGTTCCTTGCACTTCTGTAACAATCTCTGTCTATTTTCATCCAATTCAATGTACTGTTGCTGTTAAAAAAGTAATAAATATTTCAAAATGTTACTACTAAATCAGAGGCTTGTTGTATAAACAATCACACATCCAATAAATTGCTGAATCCTGACTGATAGCCACATTATCTGAAAGATGACCTTTTGTACTTAAAGGTACACTATCCTTTTATTATAAAGGTAAAATTTTAAATTAAACTTTAAAATATATCACAGCCAATATTTCTCTAATATATAATAACNCTAAAGTTTATCCTTCTCTGAATGTTTAATTTTAATGAAATATTATCATGCATAGACTTCACATAAGAAAACACAGCATTCAAATGTAAACTTTTAAATTATTTCTGATAACTTTTCAAGTATGTTTTACCTATTTATCATTTGTTTATGGAATTAATTAATTTCCCCACCAAATAATAGCAAGGTCTATGGGATACCCACATTACAATCTGTATTAAGTACTTCAAGATGAGTGTGGAGNAAGACTCACAGAACCAACATCACAACAGAAACAGGCAGTATCCACTGANTGCAAGTGTGTCAGGCCCTTGCATAGGTACTTCTCATCTAACTTTTCTTTCCTTTCCNTGCTTTTTCTTTTTTCTTTTTCCATTTTGGGGAGGTGGGGCTATTGAAGTAAGGTCTCATGTAGACCAGACTGGCTTCAAACGTGCTATGTTGTCAAGACTGGCCTTGAAGTCCTGATCCTCCTGCTTTCCAAGCAAGGGGATTATAGTCATGTTGCCCCAAGCTTAAACATTGTATCTTTTATTTCCCGCAACACTATACAGTAATAGGCTGAAAAAGAGGCTGGAGAGATGGCTCACAACTGCCTGTAACTCAGCTCTAGAGATCCTCTGGGCTCCACGTGCATATAGACCAACCCTTAAATACATATATGAAGAAAGATAATANTACCAGCTGTAATATTCGGGAGAGCAGGCCCTGCACCTCACCTAGNCAGCACAATAGAGCCAACCCTGTTGGCAGAGGTGTGGGTGAGCCAGCCCCAAAGCTGTCAGTGTGGGAGAGCTGTCCCCATTACTTATCTGGCCTATAGCAGTGTGGGAGGGGAAGGGATGTCCCCCATCTTACCCTTCCCCCTTAGTGGTGGCAACACTCAGGAAAGTGGCCCGCTCCTTGCCTGGGCAGCACAGTAGAGCTGACCCTGCTGGCAGAGGTGTGGGTTAGCTGGCCCTGTGGGTGTGAGAGTGGGAGAGCTGGCCACACCTGCCTCATCGGTCATGTGGTGGTGAGAGAGAAAAATGCCTCCCCCCGCCCCTGCCACCTGGGTGGGTGAGGGAGCTGACACTCCCCCTTACCAGCTGCAGCACTTGGGAAAGTGGACCCTGCATCTCGCCTGGGCAGCACAGCAGAGCTGACCCTGGTCAATAGGTGAACCACCCCCAAGAATGTGAGTATGGGAGATCTGGCCTACTCCTCATATGCAGGAGAAAGATACTGCTCCCTAAACTCCACCAACTGTGCCAGGGNGGAGACCTGGCCCTGAGGTCGTGAGGGAGAGCTGGCCCTGCCCGTCACCAGCTGCAATACTTGGGAGAGTGGCCCCTACACTTTGACTGGGCAACACAGTAGAGTTGGCCCTAAAGGTGTAGGTGTGGAAGAGCTGAGCCGGAGGATGTGAACGTAGAACTGTCTCCATCCCTTGGTAAGAGGTGAACTAGCAATGGAGAGCTCACCTACGTGGTGAAGACAGGGGAGAGCTTGCAGGCTGACCAACCTTGCAACTACCTAGGCCCAGAACCAGGGTTGAGTTGGCCCATTCCAAATTCCACCCCATTTATGATCTGCATGTGAAGGATTGCCTGCAGACCCAAAGCTGCAGGATCTCCACAACACAGGGCAACAACCAGATATCCAAAAGGAGTCGCAGTGAGGGCCCAGTATCAGTGGTGTAGCAGAAACCAGAGACCTCAAACCAGACCAATGGTTCATTATAATGAACGCTTAAATACAGAGATATATGGATGGAGGGGTTTGTTGTGTGACTCACTGTTGTCACACTGCAGCTTCCAGGACAAGATTTTTCTGTTTCTTTTTCCCTTAAAATTTATTTTATTTTATTTTGAGGGGGAGGTTGCAAATCTGCAAAGAGATGGGGAATGAATGGAGATGCATGATGTGAAAGACACAGAGAATAAATAGAAAGAAGGTTGAAAAAAAGTATTAAAATAGAAGGGAAATTATACAAAAAAAGCATCCTAATGGTAGTAATAGTTTTTAGATTAAAAATCAAACTTATGGGGGCTGGAGAGATGGCTCAGCGGTTAAGAGCACTGGCTGCTCTTCCAAAAGACCTGGGTTCAATTCCCAGCAACCACATGACAGCTCACCACTGTCTGTAACTCCAGATCCAGGAATTCTGATACCTTCACACAGATACACATGCAGGCAGAACACCTATGCACATAAAATAAAAATAAATACTTAAAAAAAAATCAAACTTATGTTAAAAAGAGAAAAGATAATAATTAATTGCCCAGAGCCTCACCACATAATGATTACCACAATCAACCTTTTCTTTATTCCCATAATATCTCAGTGTTATTATATAATTTCAATTGTATCAGATCCAGTTCTATTTTGTTAGCTTATTTTTCTTATGTATTTTCTAATGACATTAAAACTCTTTATAAACAAAATAAAAATAAAAGGGAATCAAAAACAGGAAGGTAAAATTATTTTTTAGAAGACTAAAAAACCATTCAAGCTCATAGATTTACTTAGAGACCATCACAATTCATATTCATGTTTGCCTATAAGAACCCCCTACCCACTCTGCTCTATGTCTCCTACTAACATTGGAAGCTCTACCTGTAAAATCTCACCAACATGAACACCCAAATGTGAGTTCAAGTCCACGAGGCCTCAGCCCTACACAAAAAACTACAGGCAACTGAATAAAGTTGGGAGTGGANGAGGTGGTCCTCTCCAAGGGAACAGCACACAAATTGGTTCTCTAATGCCAAATAGCCCCGAAAACATACATACAAGTGACAATATATGGATGGACTCAACAGGCTATATTTGGAAATATATACATACATACATGCAGTAACAACTGATGAAAAAGAGAGGCCATGAATCTGAAGGAGAGTGGGGAGGATATCTAGGAGAGTTTAGAGGGAGGAAGGGGAGGGGTGCAATGTTGTAATTACAATAGAATCTCAAAAACAAACAAGCAAACAAAATAAATANTTAATTTTAAAAACCAAAAGGGGAAAAAAGAGACTGCTATCCTGGACTTACTATGTAGCCAAGGCTAGTGTTGGACTCCTCATTTTTCTGCTCTACTTCACAAGTGCTGCAGTTATAGGCATAAGGTATACCATGCTCACCCTATACAGCACAAGTTCCTTTTCTTTTAATAAATGCTTTTTGGTGACAACAGTGTGGACAGAGTGTGTAAGCAGGAAATAGAACNTAGCAAGGTCAGAATGCTGAACTGTGCCAAGTGCACAGTTTTAATGAAAAATTACTAAGAACCAGTTATAAAAGAAATGTCAAGGATAGACGATTATGAATATATAGGCATGGAAGCCTCAAAGACATTCTTGTTAGTAAGTAACCTAATATGGTGGGAGGAGAGGAATCTATAAGTATATAAAAATTTGGTCTTATCAAGGTGGACAAGGGCCAGACTTTCAAGTTTCATGTGTGACGAGGAGGGCCAGGTAAAATATTCCTTATGGAGACTACTATAGAGATCTACAATTTGTTAAAATGTAAAGAATAAGTGAATAAAGGGTACACCAACCCAATTAGTACATCTATAATACAACCCCGCCCCTGCCCCCCACACCTAAGGCTCAGGGAACATCATGTGAGATAAGTGGAAATATTTTTAGAGACAAAGGACTGGGATGCCTATTNCAAGATACTGAGATATGAGAAGATGCTATAGCCATGAAACCTCAAAACCACGGAGTCTATACAAGACCTGCACACTGACCACACCACTGGATACACCAAAAGGGATGGGGAAAATGCACAAGGCCCCACACCTTGATGAAGAACGATACGCAATCAACGGCTGCTGAAGGACAAGACTTCTCATAGGCTGTCCAATCTGAAGTGATCAGCCCTAATGTATGTAGGTACGAGCCTCACTAGTTGGACTCAGTAGGTTGTATGTACATACACATACAACCATATGCACACACGTGTGTATGCATGTATGTAACAATTATAATTATAAAAAGAGGTCATGAAGTTGAGGAGGAATTGGGGGATACTAAAGGAATTGGAGAGAGTAGAAATGATATAAATGTAGTGCATTCATGTACAAAATTTTCAAAAAATTTATTAAAAAAATAACAAAAGATATGGAGAAGTGAGGAAGTGACCAAAGACAGTATAAACTCCATGGTAGTAAAGTAAGAAAGAAGCCCCTGATCACTTTAAAGCATAATTCTTATTGATCTTTGTTAGTAGAACAGAAAAAAAAAAGGAATATACCCTTATATAAGATAGAGCTGGAAAGTCAAGTTAATCAAAGACTTTATTTGGGTTCCTGCTTCAACTCTAGCCTTAGATAGTTAACTGAGTATAGAAAATAATGTATCTGTTTAAGACACAGAACAATTCCAAAATTTACAAAACATCTTCAATTAACAGTTCAGAAAANGTGACTTTATGTATCTTGAAGAAATGATTATTACCTTTTCTCTGAAATTCTTTCTATGGAAAGTTGAATTGTCATGAAAGTTGTATAGAAAGACCTGACAAATACTAAACAAGGAAAAGCTTTTCCTGGAAGGCCCTCTTGTGGAACAAAGAATTATCCACTGACTTTCTTATTCTACTTAACAGTTCATTAAATAAAAGAAGATTCAAACAAAATAAAAGCTATTTCCTATATGATCANAATTAAATTTAAGTTCTAAGTATCATGCCATTAGTAAAACATTGGCTATAAATTAATGTATTTCTTCAGTTTTTCAGTGAAGGGATTATAACTACCCCTATATTCCCAGCTCCNATCTAATTGATTGCTAATTATGTCTTTAGATACTAGACAAAACACATAATTGAAAATATGAAAATCATAAGATATTTTCTTAAATGCTAACTTGAAATTTTCATATCAAAATCAAGATTTAAAAATCGTTGCCCTTGTTTAATACACAAGTTTACAAGTTTCGACCTACCTGTGTTTAAATAATGAAATCTGGTAATATAGCTGGAGCATCCCTATCTGAAAATCCAAGTTCCTAATCAGAAACACTGTCATGATGCAACAAACGGAAACTTCATCAATGGTAAGCCAAAGTCAAAACCCAGTTGCAGCAAAGAGAGGTATCACTTATCTGCAGGTGGGCTATGTGTACNATGTGTACATAAAACATAATGCAATTGGGTCATGCCTTTGATCTCACCCCTAAGGCATTTCATTATGTGTAATACAAATCTCCAAAATCTAAATCTGAAATGGGAAATGCTTCTGAGAACAAACACTTTCAGGTGAGGGACACATAAAACTGCAGCAGTGTTTATTTACTAAGTGATCCATCTGTCTCTGCTCCCTCAGCACTGGAGATACAGACATGCTGCTGTGCTTGGTATTTTACACAGGTTCTAAACTCAGGTTCTCATACTTGTAAAGCAATCACTTTACCCTGTGAGCCATCCACACAACCCATTTCTTGCCAGGTTTGGTAATGCACCCTGATGATGCTGGCAAAAGGCAGAGGCAGGTGATCTCTGTAAGTCTGAGGTCAGCCTGATCTACACGAGACCCTGTCTCAAAAAAAAGTAAAGTGGAGGTTCTGTATTAGAGGTGGTACTGCCTGCTAGCATGTAGGTGGCAATGCCTTTAGAAATTTTTGATTGCCACTACTGCTGAGTTGAGTGTGTGTGTTACTATTCATTCCTTTTAGGTAGAGCTGTCAGTGGAGCTGTGCTGTGGGATGTCTTTCTGTATGCTGTGAATATGTGTTGCTCTGATTGGTTGATAAATAAAGCTGCATTGGTCTATGGCAAGGCAGCTTAGAGGCAGGCAAAAATCCAAGCAGAGAGACAAAAAGAAAAAGGAGAGGCAGAGAGATGCCATCCCGCCGTCCAGGGAGCACCATGTAATGGCACACAGGTAAAGCCACGGAACATGTGTCAAAACATAGATGAATAGAAATGGGTTAAGTTATAAGAGCTAGCTAGCAAGAAGCCTGCCATAGGCCATGCAATTGGTAATTAACATAAGCCTCAGTAATTATTTTGTAAGTGGCTGCGGGACCACGTGGGGCCAGACAGGAACCAGAAAAAACTTACGACTACAGAGCTGCTAATGCACAGGATAATAAATCTCTTACAGAAAGAATTACCTGATCCAAATGCCAATAGTTCTGAGATCATAAAACCTTGTAGANAGAGGTTTATACAGAGAGAAATTTATTATTTTCCAGTGTCATTTTGTAAGTGGTAATATGTCATCAGGACACATATCTCTTAATACTACAATTTCTTCTTCATTCATCAGCTAGAATATGTCTATAAAGAAGATCCCAATTATTTCTATATTCCTGATAATAAACAGTTGACATATGAAAAGTATGATGATGGGGCTAATGAGATGACTCAGCAGTTAAGAGCACATAACCCTCTTGCAGAAGATCACAACTATATAACTCTAGCTCCTGGGGAGCCAACACCCTCTTGCGGCCTCTGCAGACACCTGCACAAAAGTTGCAGACACACTCAGACATGTATACACACTCACAAATAATAATGGGCATGGTGGCACACCCCTTTAATCATAGCACTTGGGAGGCAGAGGAGGTGAATCTCTGAGTTTGAGGCCAACCTGGTCTACATAGTGAGTTTCAGGCCAGCCGAGAAAAAAAACAGCGAGACCTTCTCTCATTCCACCTCTAACCCCCACTATTAAAAGAAAAAGTAGGATGAATGCTCATTTCTATAGAATTATTTAAAATAATGAACTGGCTTTTCTAAATATCGTCTAACCTAACAAGATTTTTAGAGAATCATTCGAAATGTGGATTTAGACATTCCTGATATAGTCAACTTACTGCCCCATCATCTATGGCCACTTAAGGAGTTTTCAATTAGGTTCACAGAGTCATCTGGGATTGTTCATTATGCTTNCATGCATGACAAAATCATCAAGGTTTACCTACAACCATTTACACATAGATTTCTTTTTCTAGACTTGGAATCAACTATTTTCTCCAATGAGCCATTTCAGTACAAAACAGTACTTTGAGGCCATGCAGATGGGGAAATGTTTTATTTTCTTTAGGGGAGGGTGACTTTTTTTTTCTTTCTGAAACAAGAGTCCACTGTGTAGTACAGGGTGTCCTCAAACTTCTCCTCTTGACTAGCCTCCTAACNGCAGGCAATAAAGTCATNTACCACCATGCTTGTCTACTCACCTCTCCCAGCCCCATTTAGAGAAAATACATTATGAAGTTATTCTGGTTATTTCCAACTCAAAGTCTTCAAAGTTTTTATTATTTAATATCCTTACTTTACATTGAAGCTGTTTTCTTTTAGGCTAAAAATCCTAACGGCATCATTTATTTCTTCACTTGTACAAGAACAACATCTCAGATATTAGCAGCTTAATTACTGAAAACAAGTTAAGATTCTCTTTGAAATTCTTTTTGTGTTTAGAATCAAATTATTTTTTCTCTGTGGGCTATGCCTNTAACTCAAAACAAAGTTAGATGTATTTGTTTCATTTTGCTTTTGTTTGTCTTGAAGAAAAATTCATTTTATTTGTAGGTTATTTCAAAGTAGGAAAAAAACCTAACAACTAAAACGAATATAGATTAAGCTCATCTCCTACCCCATGAACAAGTAAGAAAGGTACTGGCCTGTCCCCAAGGGGCTTCACCATACTCCCCTGACCATTTCCTACAAAGTGGAAACACTATATACATCCCCTCTTCTATTTCACTTAGTAACATATGTAAGATGCCAGTAACTTCCCAATAGATAAAGAGATAAGACAAGTTTCCCACTCATTTAGATCCTAAGTTTAAGTGTACTAGTCAATGACTGTTAGTAAATCTACAGAGCTGTATAAACATTATAATTCCTATGTTATATTTTTATTATTCTAAAAAGATAATCGTTAGCCATGATTCTTCTATTTTTACCCTTTCNGAAACATTTTTTCTTTTATATATATGTTTCACATTTTGTAGATGTTAGAATTTACCTAAAAANTTTTTTAGTAGAGAAATTATAGACATTCAGATTTAAGAGCCTGATTTATATTTGGCTATTTATTTGAGATAGGAGTCCATGTTGCATATGCTGACCTCAAACTCTTAAGCTCAAAATGATTCTGCTGCCTCAGCCTCCTAAGTGCTGGGATTATAGTCATGCATCCGCCTGGCCTTAATTCCACTTGCATTTTGCAACAGTAATTTTTANAGCCCATGTATTTGTACCCAAAACGTCTACTCTTAAGTTCTATTGCCCCTGCTTTTAACACCTCTTCTTTGTACATCACTATCTTTGTGCAAATACTTTACATGATATTCACACCTCCTTAGCTTCTTGGGAGAAAGAAGCTATTGGCTCCTGACAATCAATAATGTTGAAACACTCCTTATTTCCCTGTCCTAAAGCATCAGCTGATATAATACTGGTATCTAAAACAATACACAGCAAATATATGTCATTTTATTTCTATCTTTCTTTTAGTACATGTATCACTGTCCCTTTATGACATAGCTCGTACTCTTTTCAGTAAGTTCTTTAAAGGAGTTTGAGATTCTTAAGTCTAGACAATGCCAGCATTATTAGACCATTCCCTAGTCTGGAACAGTCTCTCAGTTTCAGGTCTTTTCATACTGGACAGCTGAGCTTTCCATGGTTAAAGGGGCCTTATCTCTTTAGAGAAGAGTATCTGCTGGCAGTGTGATTTTGGGGTTCTTGATACCATCAGNCTAGTTTTGATGTTCTTACTGACTTGTGTTGTCCCATTATATTCTGAAGTTCTCAGGTGGAAATGAAGAATGTGATTAGCCTCTGAAAATGAGTGCCAAGAGATTATTTTTTATTCAAGAATTCCTTGGATTACACTTGAGTGTATTTTAAGGGGGTGAACTCAGGATGTTAGTAGGCAATGCCAGAAAGACTAATCTCATGGTTAGAGAGTTCTGAACCATATGACATCAGCACTTAACATGANTTCCCAAACTTAAGATAGGAGGTCTAGAGACTGAGTGCAACTACATGGCTAGTAATGCAACCATGCCCATGTAATAGAAACTCAATAGATACATTGCAGCATGGTGCAGCATCCTGGCTGGTAAGCACAAGGAAACATCGGGAGAGTGACACACCACAACTCCTCATGAGAAGTGCACTAAGACTCTGCTCAGGACCCTCTCAGATGTTGTTCTGTATGTCTCATTATGATAAAAGTCAGGGTTGTTCAGAGTTCTGTGCTCTTCTAGTGAATTACCAACNATGAAGGAGCCATAGAAAACCAGGGTTTTGTGGCAGATGGTCAGAAATACAGATGGTCTAGATTCCTTGAATTTATAGCAGGTGAATTAAGAAAGAGTGGTTTACAGGGGTGTTCCTTAGAAACTGTCCAATTTGATGCTAACTGTATGTGGTCAGTATCAGAACAGGACTGTACGACATCAACAGGGATTCCTTAAAGTTCAGTTCTGTTACTGCACAGGTCGTCCATGGTGTTTAGAATACTAGGTGTTCTATTTTTGAGAAAGGAATTTGGAGATTAAAAACTAAGTAACAACAAAAACAAAAANGAAAATGAAAAATAACTGTCACCATCACCTTGATGCTACAACTTTAGAATTAAATCTGTGAATTATTTCCCCACTTCTTTCCCCTGTACAACTTTATCATTCCACTGCCAATATTAAAGTTACGGTAAACTGTCATGATCATCCATCCATTCTTACACACTTCAAGTATTGCTTCCTTATTAACAACATGTATTTTATTTTATTAATAATGATCATTATTATGTCTGAGAGTACAGGTGTGTACACATTAACTCTGTGGAGTCAGCTCTCTCCTACCTTTCCCTGGGTTCTGGTGATTAAACATTGGTTAGTGCCATTANGTGGCAAGCACTTTTAACCAATGAGCTATCTCCCTGGCTTCTAAACTTTAAATCATATAATAGCACAACAACTGCACATTGCAAATGATAGTATGTGATGGATACTTTCAAACTGGTTTAAGGATGGACTCCAAAATAAAAAACAAAGACAAACATCTATTACCTCTGTGAAACGCAGCTGTGAAGATGACGCCATGTAATCTGCTTCTAATTTGTTCTTCTCAGAGATCACTGTAGTGTTCTGGAGAATCAAATCCACTTTCTGTATATGCAAAGAAGTGCAAATCTACGAGCAAACAACCCAGAAGAATTTTATTTTTATGTTGCCTAAGCTTTACAACTATGAAAAATGCCAGTTTTTTTCAAAACTAAATTATGAATCATGAAAAATTACATCTTCCTACTGTGACTGACATCTCCATCAAATATAAAACTTTTTAAAAAAAGTAATTTCGTATTTTTTTAAGTCATCTGGAAGAAAATAATTTAGCCTAATAAGTTAACTTTTAAAATTTTCTGTAAGCATTAAAACTTAAGCTGAAACTAATCATAAAAATCTCTCACTTATTATTTACTAAAAAAAAAAAACACTGAAGAGATTATTTCCCATGAAATCCTCTAAAAATTACTAAATTTTAGTATCTAGCAGTATTTTTTTTAAATGTCAAAAATTAAGAAACTATCTTACCTTGACNAGGCCTGTTAATTCAGTGACAAGTTTTGCTTTCTGAACATTTATTTCTTTGATTTTGGTACTTGCTTTTCTCTCTTCCTCTTCCAGATTGCAAGTATCCTGTTCCATCAGCCTTATACTGTATGACAGACACACATATGATGGACAGATCAGAGCTAAATACAGGATCAAGCCCAAAGCCTTACCCCTGAAGCTTTCTGGGTTATTTAGTAATGATAAGCAGAAGTATACATGCTAGCTCCTAGACTAAGCATCTCTTAATGCAATCACTCAGGATCAAAACACATTGTGGAGCTATATGACCAGCACAGTCTAGTGTCAGTAATGGTGCTGATGCAGAATACGGAGTCAGAAAGGGAGCTTGAATTGCCCCTTTGTTATTCATTGATAAGCAGAACTTGATAAGGAACTTAAGCTTTTTTATCTGTAAACTGAAGATGGTAAAATTTCCTCACTGAATTTTGGAGAAAAACACACAATATAGCATAATATCTGGCCCAGAATTTATTTATTAATATAAGTTGTTACTATATTGTTCATGAAACACAATCCTTAAGCAGGTAGANCTAAGCCATAGGTAAAAACAGAAGACAAATCAACACGACTGGGAATGCAGCTCCAGTGGTGGAGTGCTTGCCTAACAAAACATAAAGACTTGGATTCAATCCCCTGCAGCAGCATAATCAGGAGTGGTGGTGAGGCAAAGGCAGGAAAACCACAAGTTCAAGGTCACTCTCTGCTACACGGCAAGTGTAAGGCCAACCTGAGCTACATGAGCCAAGCCTTGCCCCCATGCAAGAGTCCTAAAATTATCATTAAAATAATAAAAATTAAGAAACAAAGGTTTGAAAAGTTAAGTAAATCACCTAAGATTATGGATATTAAATAGTTAGGATAAATTTGACACCAACTTGGTGTCCATGGTCTTTCCACTAAACCATGGTGACTCCAAGGGGCTCAAAAAAGGACAAAAGTAGTAATAAACAAGAACTATCAAGTACAAGGGATGGTGTACAAGGAAAATTTGCTGGAGAGGAAAGCAAGATTCTGAGTAATTATGAAAGCCTGTCTTAGGAAGCACAAGGTGGAGGCTGGCAAAAAAATTTTAAAACATAAAAATAAAGGGCTGGAGAGATGGCTCAGAGGTTAAGAGCACTGGCTGCTCTTCCAGAGATCCTGAGTTCAATTCCCAGCAACCACAAGGTGGCTCACAACCATCTATAATGAGATCTGGTGCCCTCTTCTGGCCTGCAGGCATATACCAAATAAATAAATCTTTAAAAAAAAGAAATGGAAAATAAAGG
>LZPO01055147.1:271124-282950 GCA_001675575.1 Neotoma lepida
AAAAAAACCCCAGATATATACAAATGTATACTTCTACATTTAATTTACTTTTATAACTAGAATGTTGTGTCAAAATAAACTTAGCACATTGTATAATCTGTTAAGTAGTTTTATTTCTAAGTCATATTTATTTCTTCCTTTTCTCCATAAGTTATAACAAATTAATTATAAAGAATATGGAAAATACTGACTTAGAACAATTAAAAATAATTTATAATGGAATGTCTTTAAGATTTTATTCTTCTTCAATGCCTACTTGTATCTTATTTATAAAATGTTTCTATTAAATGGGATCATTCAAGCTTTATTGATGGCATTTTCACAATTCCTCCCCAGAGATTCTTGCAAAATAAAATCTTATCAGTATCAAGTCTTGTCATATGGAAACATCACACTTTTAGGAATTTCTTTCTGAAAATTCAAATTTGGTGCTATCAAGAAAATAAAATAAACATATGCCAAATCCTGTCTTCTANAGGAAACACAGAGAAAAAAAAGAAAATAANAATGTTTCTGTATACACACACACATTGAAAATTAAAGAAACAGGTAAGAAACCAGTTTTCAGCCACAAAACTCACAAAATCCAAATCATTCAGGAGAACAAGTGAGCATGTCAGAGTATGAGAATAAGAAATCANTAAACACGTGAAAACGTCCAAGCTCATAAGAGACAAGAAACTGAACATATATAAATTTTGTACTCTCAGCATCATCCTACTAAACATAATAATAATAATGATAATAATAATAAAAGAAAGAAAAAAACAGTGGATTGGGCAAAAAAACTTGACAAAAGANGGTCTTTAAACTTGGACCCTTAAAAAACAGAAGCACACACATCAATGACTCATTTTTTGGCTATGTTTTCTCAACTACACCACATTTGCTACCTTCTTCATCCAGCAGACTATCGATACCATCAATAACCACATCAGTCCCACCACAACTGGTACAGATGTTGAACTTGAGCACAGAGCAAGTTTAAATCTCACATCTCCAGGTTTTGTCAGATCTTACTGTAGTGCTGCTCAATCTCTCTGAATGGACTTTCTTATTCTAGCTGAAACTTGGGTATTTCTGGAAGATACTTCTCTACTGAGCTCTCTCAAGTAGTGACTAACCATAAATACACNTTTAGTTTAGGTTTAGGGCAGAGGTCCCCTCACGGCAGCTATTCCTTCCTCCTTTAATTGCACTCTACTTCAGTGTCTTTTAATACCATGGGATCAGACCTTGCTACCCATCATCCTTGTTGCAAATTAACTACTTCCCTCAAAGTTCTCCCTCACTACTTACAGACTGATGACTCTAGCACCTGATTCACTGTCTTCTTTAATCCATCATTATGCCTGTGGGTCATGTGACTTCAACCTAAACACAGAAAGTCAATCTTTTTGGACTCTGTGTTTCTTTACTTCTTTAACTTCAATGATATTTTCCGTATACTGTAGACAATGTAAATCACCAAACATCACATAGCTTCTGAAATCTGTCATTTCTGCAAACCTATTCTAATTACTTCCTTCTCTCCAATATATTCAGCCTGGTATTCCCAGTCTACCCATTCCTCACATCCACATCCTGTAATCTACTGACCCATTTACTACCATCTCAATCCATCATCTCCTGTACTTCGTTAGCCAACTGGGTTCCCTAACATGCCACTCAATCACTCCCTGGCTAAGACTCGCTGATCCTCAAATCATGTTATACTGGAAAAGAATAAGCTTAATTCTAACTAACTATATGTTTCTGCTCTATCTAAGCAACTGAAATAATGGAAAGCATCCTGGAAAATTCGTCTAATTCTACACTTATAATAACAAAAATGGCGGTCAAAACTACTACTGACACATTCACAGTCTTATTCAAAGTCCTCTCACTTCCTCCATTCTTAAGCCTTTCTGCTGTCTTCCACTATTGGCAGCTCATGTCCTTGCCCCACACTCCANCAGAATAGTTTAAAATCATATCTTATTCAAAACTCATCACATCCTCAGNTTTCATCTTCCACAATGTAAAAACAGTTCCCATAATTTCCTAACTTTATCTCCTCCAAGACTACATCAAATGAGTTTTTCAAATTATTTATAATGAAAGACCTTTGGCAATAATCCCAAGCCACTGCAAGCTGAGTTTTATCAATTATTGTTACAATAAATTATCAACAGATGTCTTAGAAAACATATAATCGATGATAAATGCACTTTTGGGAATTTTCCAGAGAAATGAAAGCGTAAGGACATACAAAAAGGCATACAAGTGGCTGGATGGCTCAGGGGGTGAAGCACTTGCTATGCAANTCTGAGGACCTGAGTTTAGATCCTGTCCTGGTTAGTTTTTGTCAGCTTAACACAAGCTAGAGTTATCTGGGAAGAGGATCTTCAATTGAGAAAATGCTNTCATGAGANGGCCTGTAGGCATGCCTGCAGTGTATTTATTTTCTTCATTAATGACTGATGTGGGAAGNTCCAGTCCAGTGGGAGCAGCCATCCCTGGACAGACAGTCCTGGGATATCTAAGAAAGCAGGCTGAGAAAACTATGGGGAGCTAGCCAGTAAGCAGAGTTTCTCATGAGTTTTGCTTCAGTTCCTGTCTCTAGGTTCTTGCCTTGAGTCCTGCCCTAACTTGCCTCAGTGATGTACTGTGACCTGAAAGTTATAAGTGAAACAAACCTTTTGTTTCCCAAGTTGCTTTTGGTCATGGTCTTTATCACAGCAATAGAAATCTAACTAAGACAGAAGCCCAGAACCAATGTAAAACCTGCATTTCTGTAATCCCAGTGTTCCTACAGAGGCAGAGATGGGAGAACCCTCCAAAATCCATGGGCCAGCTAGCTTAGCACATACAGTGGCCAACAACAAAAGAGACCTTGTCTTAAACAAGATAAAAGGTGAGGACTGGCCTCTGCTGTTGTTTTCTGACCTCCACATGTATACTGCGGCACATGTATGCCAGCACTCACATGTGCACAAACACAGGGATCTACAAGAATACTTACAGAGAAGTTAAAAGTCTCAAACTGGAAACTATTTTACAAGTTTATTAAATGGCAAATAAATTATAATCCTAAGAAAACTGGAGAACACACTAAACTGAATTTATACACTAAACTGAATGAAAATAATACAACATATTAAATGTGTAGGGTGGAGCTCAAGCAGTGATGAAAGGAGAATGTACATCGCCCATAGTGTTCACACATGTCTCAGATCAGTAAATTACAGCTCAAGAACCTTGAAAAGGAGCAAAAGAAAACCACATTGAGCAGCAGAAAAAAAATAAGAATAGAAAGGAAAAGTAGAACAGGAAAGAAAAAAAGCAATGAAACTAAATGAAGAGGGGGAAATCAGTGAAATTAACAAATTCAATTCTCCCCCAAGGTTTAAAACAATTCTTATTAAAATCCCAGAAACACCTTTCTGTAGATATAGAAGATTTAGATTTCATCAGGAACAGTGAAATAAGGAACTCTACAACCTTCTTCTCTATAAAACCAATGAATAATGACAAAAACTGTCAAAATTAACTTTAATCAAATGTTTGTGGCAAACTTGGAAATGTTAACCAGCCAAACCAAATCCACACTGAATCTTGGTAAAAGTGATAAGCTTTGTAAAGTTCTAAACATGTCCAATTCCCAAACCCATCCTGTCTCCCCACTTCTGCCATATCCCTGTCTCTTATACACATCTAGATGTGTATAAGAGACAGCTGTAGACCAGGCTGGCCTCGAACTCACAGAGATCCTCCTGCCTCTGCCTCCCGAGTGCTGGGATTAAAGGCGTGCGCCATCACCACCTGGCTTAAATACTTCTAAAATAAATTTCTAGGGAGCCTGCAAGATGGCTCAGCTAGTAATGGTACTCACCACCAAACCTGATAACCTGAGTTCATTTGATCTCCAGAACCCACATAGTGGAAGGAAAGAAATGATACCTACAAATTATTCTTTGACTTCTACAAGCATGATGTGTGGTACAAGAGTGTTCATCCCCCACCCTCACATAAACAAATTAATATTAAAAACAAAAACAAAACCTCTAGGACCAAGTAGTTTCACTTCAGAATCATGTTAAATGTTTAAAGAAGAATCAACACTAGTCCTATACACATCCCTTTCAGAAAGTCATTTCCCATTCACTTCAGGAAACTAGTTACTAACTAACACCCAAACAGACATAGTGAAAAAGAAATTACAGAAGAACACTATCCCCCATTAACAGAGTAAAAAAAAATCCATGAACAAAATGTTAGCAATGTCATTCGTATATAAAAAAGAGATGCACATTTATACACCACAATCAAGTGGGGTTCATGTTAGGGAAGTAAGATTGATTTACTATTAAAAAACCAACTAATGTAAACCCATCATATCAATAGCATAAATAAGAAAATGATACAAACATATCAATAGACAGAAGGGTATTTGACAAAGATTTAACTACATTCAAAATAAAAATTCTCAGAAACAATCTGTAGAGAAACTTCCTGAATCTTATAAAGTGCATCCTAGTTATAAAAAGTCTACAACATACATACTTAGTAGTGGATATTCAATGCTTCCTAAGATTATGAGACAGTCTGTGTCCATCACTTTTATTCAACAGTGCTAGAAATAGTGACCAGTGGAATAAGCCAAGAAAAGGAAACTAAACACAAACAAATCAGAAAAGAAAAATTAAGGCTATCCCTATTTAGATGTGACATGGTATTTAAAAAAAAATCCTCAGAATCTGGTTGGGGAGGAGAGAAAGAGAAAGGGAATAGGAAGATTAAGGTTTAACCCTAACAAAACACAGATGAAATGTGTGCTGTAAACAGGCAGTGCTGACAGAAGACACAAAACAATCTAAATAAATGGACACATCCCATGTTCCTAGAGTGGTAGACTCAAGAGTAACAATTTCAATTCTCCCCCAAGGTTTAAAACAATTCTTATTAAAATCCCAGAAACACCTTTCTGTAGATATAGAAGATTTAGATTTCATCAGGAACAGTGAAATAAGGAACTCTACAACCTTCTTCTCTATAAAACCAATGAATAATGACAAAAACTGTCAAAATTAACTTTAATCAAATGTTTGTGGCAAACTTGGAAATGTTAACCAGCCAAACCAAATCCACACTGAATCTTGGTAAAAGTGATAAGCTTTGTAAAGTTCTAAACATGTCCAATTCCCAAACCCATCCTGTCTCCCCACTTCTGCCATATCCTTGATAATAGCCCACAATGACAGTGAAAGCCAGCAACCCAACAACTTTTGGAGAACTGTCATTATCTGCTCTGTATGGCAGTTTCNTAGAAAACAGTATTCATAAGGCTTGTCTTTATCCAATCTAACTCNCAGCTTACCCAGTGCAAAACAACTTTGTTCCTGATCTCACTTGTCAAAAACAATCAGCAGAATTACTGAATCATAGCTGCTTGAAGAGAGGTAAGAATAACATTTGTAGAAAACAACAAGCAAAGCAAAAATCTTAAAAGAGAAACTGGGACTGAGCTGTTCAATTAGGCCTCTGGAAGCTTCTGGCGTCCAGAGTGGTACCTACATAAACAGGACTGTGCAAATCCAGGGCAACCTGAGCTCTCACTTGTTTCACCTTGAAGTCTATAAAAACAAGAAGTGAAGGCTGGAACAGATGTGTATATCTGCAATGGAAATGACCCCAAGTTTATTATAACACAGGCAACACTTATTAAAAAAAAGAAGACTGGAAATCAACGGAGAGTTAGAACATGACTGGACCCAGTGTTGAGGGAGTAGCCCAACATACCCACTCTCCAAAGCCTGGCACACATAATGGTTCCAGGCGTTTAAAGAAGTCTGTCCAGTTGTGAAAAGACTAACCCAACAGTGACTTAAAAGTCAGTAAACATTACTTTAAAAACTGAGGAAAGTCACTAGACAATTACCAACATCATCAATGAGGCTGAAGATAGAGCTCAGTAGTAGAGCATTTGCCTGGAGTGGGAGCCTAGGTTCAAGCCTTANTATTACAAACAAGCAGACACTCATCATGGATGAGTAAGAACATCATGTTTTTGTGAAAGGAAGAGAAGTGATTTTTAGACTTGCCACATTTTGTTATCTAAACTGTGCACTTTTGANCAAAACCCAAAAATGGTTAGTTAATACATTCTAAGAAATAAGAAAGTTTGGCACACACACATTAAAAAAAAAGTCAACAGAAAAAATATCCAAACAAGCCCAGAAATGGACTTAGAGAAGACTAAAGACTTTATTTAAAACATCTATTTATATTTTACAAACATAAGAAAACCGTATCTAAAAGAACAACAACAGTTTCACTGAAGAGACAATATCAATAGATACAGACACTAAAAACAAACAATACAAAAACCAGCCAATTAGAAATTCTGGAANTGAAAGTGTTGTAATCAAAACGAGGTTCTGTTAGAAGACTCAAAAGCAGATCTAAAAAAGCCTACAAAGAATAAGTAAACTAAACAAAGTCAACTGAGATTATGCAGTTTGAGAAAAAAAAAAGAAAAATGAACATATCTGTAGAGACCTGTGGTATATCAAATATGCAAAACAGCATTTCTGAAGGTGAGGAGGTAAAGAATACCAGAAGAAACAAATAGCCCCAAGCTTTCCAACTTCACAGAAAACCATTAATCAGAACTAAGAAACTCATGAATTCTAAGCAGGACAGACTCAAGGCAATTCTCATATGGAACCAGATAAATATGAAAACTGAAGCCAAGAAGGAGGCTGGGGATGTATCTAAATTGAGAGAGTGACCGTCTAGCATGCATCAAGTCTTGTGTTCTATCCTAAACACTGCATAAACCCCGAGTGGGGGTTCATGCCTATAATCCCAGCAGCAGAAACAGGAGAATCCAAAGTTCATGATTATCTTGGGCTACGCAAATAATAAGTTCAAGAAAAAGACTTACCATGTCCAAATTCTCATTAAGATCCTCCTCAAAGGTAAGACAGCTCAGTGAGTAACAGTGCATGCCAGCAATTGTGAAGACTTGAATTTGCTCCCTGTGGTGGTCTGAATAGGTATTGCCCCACAGACTCATGTGTTTGAGTGCTTGGCCCATAGGGAGTAGCTCTATTAGGAGGTATGGTCTTGTTGGAGTAAGTGTGGCCTTGTTAGAGGACGTGTGTCACTGTGGAGGCAGGTTTTGAGGTCTCATATCATATATGCTCAAGCTATACCCAGTGTGGCACACAGTTGCTTCTGTGCCTGCAGATGAAGATGTAGAACTCTTAGCTCCTTCTCCAGCACCATGTCTGCACGCCACCATGCTTCCCACCATGATAATGGACTAAACATCTGAACTGTAAGCCAGCCCCAATTAAATGTTTTCCTCTATAAGAGTTGCCAAGGTCATGGTGTCTCTTCACAGTAATAAAACCTAAACTAAGACAATCCCCAAATCCCACATGGTAGAAGGATAGAACTGACTCCCACAGGTTGTTCTCTGACCTCTACACACATATCATGGCACATAACACACATATACTCATACATACTACACATATTCATACACATAAACACACTGAATAAATAAATAAATAAATAAATAAATAAATAAATAAATAAATAAAGTGAAATAACAGAAATAGGAAATTTATTAAGTCAAATTAAAAGCTCCACAAAAACCCTTACTAACATAATGGACCAAGGGAAGGACAGAATATCACGACTTGAACACAGGGTAGAAGAAATTGGAACACTCAGACAATTGAGAGATTAAAAACAAAAGGTAGAAACAGAATCTAGATACAGATACTGATCCAGGTAGAAGGCATTTAGAACACCAAACAGATTATTATTAGATTACTAAATGTACAGAACAAAGAAAGTATATTGAAAGCTCCAAGAGAAAAACATCAGTCATACAGAGTGGCAGGCCCATTAGAAAACCAGCATATTTTCCAACAAGCTCGGTGGCTTGGAATGAATGTTATTTCTAACTCTGAAAGACAACATGTGCCAACACACTCTACTACACACAGCTAAACTATCTGTCCTTTTTAAGGAAAAAGACAAGCTTTCCACAAAACAAACAAACAACAAAAGGCTAAAGGAACTTATGACTAACTCAGACCCAGAGAAGATACTTGAAGGAACCCTTCAGGCTGAAGAGAAAGATAGCATAGGCACACTTGTGGTGATTATATTATGTCCCCCAAAATATTGTGTACCCTAATAAAACTTATTTGGGGTCAGAGAACAGAACAGCCACTAGATTAAACATAGAGGTTAGGCAGTGGTAGCACATGCCTTTAATCCTAGCATTCCCGAGGCAGAGATCCATCCAGATCTCTGTGAGTTCAAGGCCACACTGGAAACAGCCAGGCATGGTGGCACACACCTTTAATTCCAGTGGCACACACCTTTAATTCCAGCACCTGAGATCTCATGTCTTTGCTTGAGAAAGACACATGCCTTTAATCCCAGAAAGTAGTGACAGGAAGCAGAAAGGTCTATAAGGTGTGGAAACCAGAAGCTAGATGGCCTCTTAAGCTTTCAGGCTTTGAGCAGCAGTTCAGCTGAGATTCATTTGGGTGAAGACTCAGAAGCCTGCAGTCTGAGGAAACAAGATCAGCTGAGGAGTTGGCAAGGTGAGGTTGGCTGTGGCTTGTTCTGTCTCTCTGACCTTTCAGAATTTACCTCAATACCTGGCCTGGTGTTTTCAATTAATAAGACCGTTTAAGATTCGCTCTTACACACACTGCTACAGAAAAGAGTAAGCCACCACAGAACAGCAGTGAAGTAAATAAGAACAGGAAAATAACAAACACACAAAAATCAACAAAATGCTGAGACAGGTCTTCCAATAAAAACTGAATATAATGTTGTCAATTTCTCAATCAAAAGACCAGACACTGGTGGACTGGATTGAAAACCCAATATTCAAGGGCTGCCAAGGGCTCAGTGGGTAAAGATGCCAAGTTAAACAACCCATATGATAGGAGACAACCAAGTCCTACAAGTTTTTTTCTGACCTCTACACACATGCTGTGGTACATGTACANAAATACCAAATAAATAAATGTCATCTTAAAAGTAAAGAACCAGTCTAGTCATAAAGCTATATTTAGTGACTTCACAGCAATATATCTACAGCATTCTGCATGGTGTAGGAAACTATCACCACAACCCACAGCCTAAATTCTGTATATGGNAAGCTAGAGTACAGCAGAACCCTGGCTTCACTCCCTACCACGCCTGTCCCTAAAGAAATCTCTTATCTATGGAATTAAAATAGTGAGATTCTCTAAGCAATCTTAGCCAAATGACAACACTAAAAATGATAACATTTTAAGCCAGGCATAGTGGTGCATGCCTTTAATTCCAGCACTCNGGAGGCAAAGGCAGACGGATCTCTGAGGCCAGCCTGATCTACAGAGCGTGTTCTAGGATAGCCAGGGCTACACAGAGAAACCCTGTCTTGAGTAAAAAAATAGATATGTATGTAGGTAGATAAATAGATAGATAATAAAAATTACAGCATTTTAAACCAAAATAAAAACATAAATTATGATATACAGCCACATGAGTAACTTTGAGGAATTTCCACTAATTATCTTTTGTACATCTACTATACTCACAAATCTTAGTTTCCTTCACAGAGAAACTGACAGAATGAGGAGGATTTTGGATAGTTCCCAAACAATTATATAACCATTTGTCCCCACATGAAAACAAGTTATGGTAAGTTAAGGTAATCAACTTTTTGGTAGGGAGTCTTACATGTCTATCCTTCCGTTCTATAAGGTCTTGCCTTTGTTTGCATTTCTGAGATGCTTCCTTAATATCAGTTGCCTGCAAGATTGAACCAGAAAGGAAAGGTTAATTAAAAACTCAATTAAGCCAATTACATGGTCCCATCCGTCCAAATATTATGCAAATCAACCCAAGAAAACTTTCCCATATTTTAATTCAAATCAAGTCCATAATTACCACCNAAATTACTAATGGTATAGGAAATCTATAAAGGTTATTCCTATCAATACTAAAAAGTGAGTATAGTAATACATGTGCATACATTTGTTTCTACATAATTGTTTTCCTATGATACTTTGTCTGACTTTGAAAACAATTTGATGAGACAAACTAGACATTTTNTTTTACTATATGAAGAAAATAAGACTAGGCAATTATTAAATGACAGCATGAGCACTTACAATGCAGATGCGTGTGAACTCAGAGCCAATGGCTTTTATCTACCATTATAGTGCCTCTCTGGAATGTGGGGGGAAGGAATGAGTGTGTTAGAAAGGTTTCTGCTGAAAAAGGAGAGGAATAATAATATGGTCAATACAATTAACTATTATTCCTGTTACATGATTTAGAGGACTAATCATTTTAAAATACACATACATAGACTGACACAATGTGCCACTCCAGCACAGACACCTGTACATTTCTACATAAACATGGGCTCATAGAGGTTTTTTGTCTTTTTTTTTCCCCTGAGACAGGGTTTCTTGGTGCAGCTTTGGAGTCTGTCTTGGAATTCACTCTGTAGACCAGGCTGGGCTTGAACTCACAGAGATCTGCCTGCCTCTGCCTCCTGAGTGCTGGGATTAAAGGCATGCACCACCACTGCCCAGCCACAGAATTTTTTGAGACCGCCTTAATAGCTGGCTTCTTTTAGGAACAGAGAAGCAAAACAAGTGTTATATATGATTCCTTAATTTACTCTAGACATTATTTTCCACCCCATAAAAATTTTTTAAAAGTAATTCAGCAGTAATTTCAGGTGCCACAAAGCAACTATAAATCCATGATTTAATTATAACCTATTACTATTAACATGATTACCAACTACAAAGTGAGAAAACCTGTCAAAAAATGATCTACAATCTTTTGCTTTAAATTTTTGAATGATCTAGTTATTTGANTTATCTAATATACATCAGAAGTACCTGAGTAGATGTCAATACTTTGACTTCAACTACATTAATTTAAATCTCCAAAATGGCATGCACAATTCTGGATCTGCTTACATTGTATTATATTGATGCCTCCATCTATGGTTTTGCATTGTCAAGTCTACTTGTAGTCAACCACAGCCCAAAAATATCAAGTAGGAAATTCTAGGAATAAACTCTTTGTAGGTTTTGTGTGTCATTTTTTAGCTGTGTGCCATTCTAAACAGCATTACGAAGTCTCAAGCTGCCCCTGCTGTCCTGTTCTTAATATCAATCATGCCTTGTGCAGCAGGTTCACAAATAAACTCACCATTCAGCAGNTCTCAGTTAACAGGCTGACTGCTGAGGGACTGCACTATTTTTATTCAAATAAACCTTATTTGCTTAGCAATGGTCCCAACACAAAAAAGTGGTCATGCTGGCACTAGACATGGCAAGATAAGATATAATATGCTTCCTTTAGAAGAAAATGTCACCATTTATAACACATGTGTATGTACACANAGGAGGGAAAAAAATACAGGNTGACCATCCCAAATCTGAAAATGCNGAATCTATACTGCTTTAAAATTCAAAACTTTTTTGTTAAAAAGACATGCTGGAGGACAGATAAAGCCATGAGCCACATGGCAATCCAATACATTTTGGATTTTCACACCATGGATGATCAGTTGGTAAAGTCTATGCAAAAACTATAAATTCCAGAAACACTGAATAACAATAATTTTAAAATAATTTTGTCCTAAGCATTTTGCACAAGGATATTCAAACTATGTAAGTTTGGTGTTATCTTCAGTTTTAGGTATCCACTGAAATACAGTGTCCCACAGCCAGGAGGAAATTACCATATTCTACAAGCAGACATTTAACCATTTTCAAAACAGCCTCTTGTGATGGC
>LZPO01055147.1:307933-319683 GCA_001675575.1 Neotoma lepida
AGAGAGAGAGAGAGAGAGAGAGAGAGAGAGAGAGAGAGATCTGAACACAAAAGAAAAGATCATATACGACATGCCTATATCCACTAAATGGGAAAGCCCTCAGGACATTTCTGCTAAATCTGGAATGAGACAAAATTTCCACTTGTTCCACTCTTATTTACTATAGCATTTCAAGTATTAGCTACAGCAATAAGAAGAGAGAAAGNAAGAAAGGAGACATAATTGGGAAGGGAGAATTCAAATAATCTGTATTTACAGATGAAGTGATGTACACTTACCCAGAAGGAATTCTTCAGAATTCTTCAGAAAGCCTTTAGAACTGCTAAATGCTTTCAACAATGTATCAGGTTATAAAAACTANACAAATGATGGTTTAGAAAAGCACACACATTAGAAAGAAATCTGGGCGGGGGGAACCCATTTAAAATGGCTTCAAAATGATAAAATGTCCAGCAAACACTGAAAACTTGAAGACATTGAAGAAAAAATTGAAGAAAATAATAAAAGATGGAAAGGTCTCCAACACTCAAAGATTAACAGATTATTATGGGATGGTAAATGGACTACAGAGTAAACACAATCCCCATCAAATTCCAATGACATCTTTCACAAAACTAGGAAACAACAACAACAACAAAAACAAAACCAGCATGAAAATTCATGTGGAAACATAGAAGACCAAAATAGTTAAAACAGTACTAAGCCAAAAGGCAGTTCTGGAGGTGGAGTAAATCTGATTTCAAACTGTACTACAGAGCCAAAAATAACAAACAGCATAGCANGGACCCTAAAACAGACACATGATCAATGGAATAGAGTAGAAGACTCAAATAAATCTACACATCAAGGGAATCTACACAGCTACAGCCAGCTGATTTTTTTACAAAGATATATAAAAAAAAACAGCATTGGAGAAAAAAATGGCTTTTTCAACAAATGGTNCAGGATTAACTAAATATCCACCTGTACAAGAATAAATTACATCTCTACCTCTTACTCTANACAAAGATCAATTCAAAACGCACCAAAAACTTCAGTTAACATCCGAAAACCTGAAACTGCTAAGGAAAGTGCTTTAAGAGTCAGGCATCATCAAGGCTCTTTGAAAAGGACTCTACTAGCTAACGAAATAATTCCAAGAATTGATAAATGGAATTANATTAAATTAAGTTTCTGCACAGCAAAAGAAACAATCAGCAGAGTCAAGAGATAGCCTGTGGAACAGGAGAGAAGCTTTCCCAACTCTACTGCTGGCTAGGAATTAATATCTAGAATCTATAAAGAACTAGAAAAGCTAAACACCCAAAACAAAAGAAGAACACTTCCAATTAAAACCCCAANTCATCTTAACAAAAAATGGGCATAAATTGAAAAAATAATTTTCAAAAGATTATTTCAAAAATAATATCTAAAAAAATCTAAAAAATGCAAATGGTAAATATATATTGTAAGAAAGTGTTCAACACCCTTTGCCATTAGGAAAATGCAAATTAAACCTGCCTGGAGATTGTATCTCATTCTAGTCAGAATGACTGTCATGACAAAAATAAATGACAACAAATGCTGATCCCTTATCTTGGCTCTGTGAACAGTGCAGCAATCAGCAGGGATGTCTGAGTGTCTCCATGGTCTTAACTACTGAACCATCTCAGCATTCCCCCAGCATTTATTTCCTACCATATTTTTACTTTAATATTTGAACAGCAACATATTTATATGTCAATAGCTATATATTGTAAAATATATTTTGATTTTCTTTTCCCCATTCGGCCTCATTTCCACCCCTCATTCTTTCTTGGCATATTTTCCTAAAAATGTTTTAACTTATCTATCTGTCTGTCTGTCTGTCTGTCTATCTATCTATCTATCTATCTATCCATCTACCCATCTATCTAGTGTGTATGTGCATGCACACATGGGTACACACAGGTGGAGGTCAGAGGACAACTTACAGGAGTTGTTCTCTTCCACCATATGGGGTTTGAGAATCAAGCTCAGTCTATCAGACTTAATGNTGAGCACCTTTATCTGATGAGTCATCTAACTGGNNCTCTTGCCTTATTTAAAAANTGGCTTTANGAGCCATTTGGTTGGGTTTGTATCCATTGCATATTTTACAATATGTAACCATTCACTGTGCAGCCTAATAATTTATGACGTGTTAGAAGATGGCTAAATTAGAGACAGTAATATCCAGATAAATACANAAAGAGGATCAATGAAATTATTATAGACCTTCAAGAGAACCTTTTATACCCCTTCTAGTATTTGGAACCCATGTGCACATTAGTGGTAAACTAAGTGCTTTTCTTGAACATTTAGTTAATCTAGAAATATTTTGTGAAAGCTAAGTTAGATGACACTTTTCAAAAAGATGGGTCTATAAACAAGAAGTCCAGTTTAACATAAGGTTTTCAAGAAAGTCATGTACNGTTCTGAAGAACCAGAGTTAGCAACTGCCGTGGGAACAAGAAGACATTGCCTAACTGCTGCTTAAAATGAGTCTTGGGCACCTAATGCTAAAAAAGATGGCAGCATGACCAAGATTATATGGGTGCTTTATCCTTAAGATGGCACTATAAGCTCACAATTTCTTTATACAGACAGAGACACAAAAATAACTGAGATTTAGCTGAAATTTCACCAATTCCTTATCATATAAACTGGGAAGACTTTTGTGTCAGAAACTAAATGTGTCTAAATTCTTATAGGTTTTATACTTCTGTTGTTGGATATTTTGTTGGCTTTACTTTGTTTTGAGACCAAGTTTTATATAGCCCAGATTGGCCTTGAATTCCCTATACAACCAATGATGACTTTGAATTTCCGATTCTCCTTCCTCCAGCCCCATAAATGCTGAAATTGCAGGCATGTGTTACCACATCTTGCCATCTATTATTTTCAGTTATTATTTTTTTATGGTAGCACTAAGGATTATCGGGGTGTTCTAGTACAGATACTGGGGCTTGCCATGGTGCTCTTGATGTACAAAGCCAGGACATTTTGCTAGTTCTTCTTGATCAAGGACGCCAAGAAATTGATAGTCAAGTGGATGTTGTAGACCAGCTAATCATCGGTCATCTTCACATGGCCAACAGCCAACAGCCAGACACAGCACCTTCTTCATCTGGAACTTGATCGTGGATTTCACCTATTAACTTTGGCTGCCATGTTTTCATTTTTGTCAGCAGGAAAGGGAACTGGCCAGCCTTGTTTGGGCCTGGGCACAGGATACATGAGATCTGCTTGATCAGAGACTCAGAAGCCAAAAAAGCATCATACTTCTTGGCTAGTTTTTGACCAACTTCTTGNTCTTATTAAACTTCTTTTTCAGCACCTCGATGTCCTTGTGGGGGATATCTACCGCCTCGGCTTCATCGCAGCGCTGCTGGTCCCCCAGGACGCACACAGAGAACTTGGGGCAAGGAGTGGACTTAAGCCTGTCGGTGTCTGAGAAGCATTTATCTTTCTGGGGGTCACAGGTCTTCAGGCTGATCTGCAACTCCACAGTTTCCAGAAACTTGCAAAGCTTGTGCTGGTGCCCCTGCAGGACTTCCCGCATTGCCTTACACAGGGTGTTGCNNGAGACTTTGCTGCTCCTGGCTGCTGAGGCCATGAAAAACCAGTTATTCTTCATAGCAACTACTTTACCCCATTTTCCAAAGTAGAGAANGGAACTNAAGAGGGTAAATGACTTGCTGTCAATTATAGTTTGTNAGCNGCAGAACCAGGATTTGAATGGAAGCAGCCAGAATCCAGGAGCAAGGTACCTAATTTCTGGGCTGTGCTGTACCTTTACAGTGATCCACATACCAGAAATCCAGTAGTATTAGAAAACTTATTAGTTATGAAAACTTATTTTCCCCTATCTAGTTGTGTGAGGGAAATATGGCGATGAGAAGTCAAGGAGCCCATATTTTATCCCCCAAGAATAAGACAAGAAAGCGTCCAGGCCTCTGGAACCCTACACTATGGATCTCTGCTGTCAGATGCCTCTCCTAGGCTTTCCCATAAACTCTGAGCATATGACCACATCTCATTTCTTGAAATTGTGCTTACTAGCTGTCTTGTATCTCGCCTTCTCCACTAATCTGTGAGCATCTTTGTAAACCTCCATGCTTGGTAAGATGCCCAGAACATAGATATCTTAAGAAATCATCTCTGAACTCTGTTCTTCCATGTTAAGCCAGACCTTGCATCAGAGGTAGTTTTCTTGGTATCTACGTTATTCCTCCTTTCTATACATAAATAACCTCAACTGCAGATGGTGAATTGTAAGAGCGAAGNCAATCTGCGTAGAAAGCTGTTTCTCTTTAAAGGGCTTGGGTGTTTAGGTGCTGCTGAGAGTTGGAAAAATGCAAAGATGGGGTTAAATTGTTAAGTAGCACCTAGTAACTAGTTGCCTTCTCCTTGGGCATTTCTGAACCTGGGAAAACTATGCTGTGCTTACCATCTGCTTGTATTTTCACCTACATGAAATAGAGTCACACGGAATGCTAAGGGCCACTTGGAAAGAGAACTGAGGAATGAAACAGTGGAATCCTGCAAAGGAGCATAAATGAAGGAAGGTGAGTCACTCAGCTCACTTTCCACCTCCCTGCGTCTAAAAACGGCAGGTTGTTTCTTAGCAACAGCCGGTAATAATTACCTCTTTCCTTGCTGCCCCAAAATAATCCTCTAAGCCACTGAGGCATCTCTCCAACCTGCTAAGCTCATTTTTTTTCCATACAGGGTCCCTCACTGAACCTGGAGCTCATCTAGTTACCACCATGTCAAGCTTTTGACAAGAGTGCCTGGGGATCCTAACTGAAGTCCTCATGGTGGCATGGCAGGCATTTTACTGACTGAGCCATCCCCTTAATTCTTATTGGACCTATCTGTATAGCCAATAAAACCTAGAAGAGAGAAACTAGGAACCTTTGGCTAGTCTGTAATCCATATTGCTGTTGGAGTTTAGGGGAGAACTGGCAGGTTGAGGTGGCCATTTTAGAAAGATTAGAACACGNGACAGGCAATGCAACAGGATTGGTTTCCAACCCAGGTCTTGCACTAANTACTGATCTTGAACAGATTTAGTTTTCTTATTTATAAAATGGAACTGCTGCTTGGGTCTACTTCCTGAGTTGTCAGGATTAAATAAGTTAACTTGTNTAAAAACATACTTGCTCTGTCTCTGAAAACAGGTATTCAGTAAATGTTAGGTGGACTGATTACATGAGAGGTTACGTCATCATCAAGGATGCCAGTGAACTACTTCATTCATTCATCACATAGCACAAATACCTCACTGTGCACTCAGATACATCTGGGTGCTGGAGACACACTCCACATTCATTTATTCAGCAAATGTAACTGTAGTTATAGGTGGGAACAATGCTCTGAAGGATTTATGCTGATGATGTATGTCAAACTCCTGTGGCTAATTAATCATAATAGGAAAAATTTCATTAACAAAATTGTATTATTACAAAATAAATTTGATTTTCCCCATAAACCTTAGGATGTTGATTTTTGTGCAGTTGAGTATTTTTATTTTCTAAGTAATGTGGTGTGCAGAGAGATGTGGTGTTCTTCACAGATGAGGCCAATGGATTTATAGCCATGAAGAGCTAAGAAGTCCACATGCCACCACTTCAATACTATACAGTCTTAAGTAACTTTCCACCACATCGTTTCATTTGGTTTTATCTTTGTGATGCCTGGGATCAAACCCCAGGCCGTGCTTATGTTTAGCCAGTGCTGCATCATTGAGCTATGTCCCCAGTACTGATACTTAGCTTTCATATCTATGAAAATGTTAATTATATTTCCATTTCAGGGGATGAGGAAGAGACTAAACTCATTTGCTCATTCAATTTTGTTTCTGGGCACTAAGAACATAAAAGTAAACAACAGATTCTGGGCCCTGGGTTGGTTATATAACTCAATGTGTAAAGGTACTTGCTGACAAGCCTGACTTGAGTTCAGTCCCCAGGACCCATGTGTTAGAAGGAGAGAAGTGACTCTCTCAAGTGAAGGTCAGAATCTTAAGACTTGCACTATGTCATTCACGTGCCCCCCCTCTCCAATCAGTACATTTAAAAGCTAAAAGAAAAGAAATTGTGTTGTTGTAGTTTAGTTCTAGAGATAAAATTTAGGGAAATTGAGATTGCTTATGGGAAATAAAATACTCTTTAAATATTAATTATTATATAAACATATTCAGTAATAATGTCACTAATTAGATGACTTAAGACATTTAATTATGGCAGAATAGAGATTCAAATTAGAATGTACAATTATATAATAAATATGTTGTAATAAAGACAAATAATGTAGAAATGAGTTAATTGCTAATGAAGGGAGTTTCAAATTATCTTTTATTAGGTAATTTTGAAGTTTTACAACAGCTGCTTGGCCACACAATTGCACACATATATACAGTTCTTTAAGTAAATAGAAAAAAATAGTTTAGTAAATGCAGTTGAACTCATATTACTCAAAACTTCACCAAAACATTTATTATATAAATCAGTCAAATTGTTGAACAAGTTTATAAAAATTGTTGGGTGTGTGTACTTGAAAAATTCAAGCTTGCCTTATTGAAAAGGTGTATTTCTGTCATGTGCTTACAGTGCCTGTCCAAGGTAGTTGAAAGGGAGAACAAAGAAGCTAGCATTGGCTTGTGCTGCAGTGCTAATTAGTATGGACTTACCCTGGGGCTCCATGAAAGCTCCTTTCCTATACCTCTAGTGAAATAGTAAAGATTTATAGCTTTTTTTCTGTGACTAAAATACACAAATAATGCTTTATTTCAAGAATAACTTGTTACCATAAAAACTGCATTCATTTTGCAGATATTACTGACACCTTGCATTATTTAAGACAAATTTTCGTACTTGAAACTNAAAAGAAAAACAACCAAGACCTAGTCTCTCAATACATTCACTGAATGCAGACTTCAATATGCACATTCATTTTGATTGTGCCCTTTATATGTGCCCTTTGAAATGACTTTAACATAGTCCATTTGTATTTCTNACTGGCACCAAAATTAAGATGAAATGATCTATGTAAAACCAGTAAGCCTGTACTTCTAGTAACAGTTGTCAAATATGCAGGGGAAGAAAAAAGGAAAGCCCTGAGTCAATATATATAGTTTTCAAAAGTAATGACAGGGGTGTTCTGAAGTCATTTCAACTTATGCAATAGTTAAGAATATCCAGTATTCATTTCTTCTGTTTTCACTTTGATTGAAGACAGGTACAACTTTTGTCTACTCAATCCAATATAGATAATTTCTTAATACTCAATTTCATTTAAGTCTTCAGAATATCCTGATGATTGTTGGGCTGTGTCTTCCATTTCTGTCAAGAAAGGCAGGCAATATTTATTTTCTCTTTAGAAAAGATAATTTTAAATTCTTATAATTTGAGACTATATTATAAAATCCATTTTCCAATCAAGCTTATGTAATTGGGGAAAATATTACCTGTACATGGTCCTGCCTGAAATTTAATATCATCAATGGCAATATCACTTCTTATTGACACTCCCCGAATGGCTTCAAAAATTATCTGAAAAAGAATGACGTTTGTATTTAGAAATAGAGTCAAGCTAATAAAACTTTGTTGGTCAGGGAAAATCTAGGCTTTGTGGCTCTAAAAGCTTTGACAACTGGTGGGGCTGACTTTAAGGCAAAGGACGCAAAATTACAAATTCAAGCCTGGCTCTTATAATCCCATCAACAAGAGGCTAAAAGGAAGGATTGTTGCAAATTCAAGCCAGCCTAGACTACTTAGTGAGTTCTAGGGGAGCCTGGTCAACATTGCAAGCTTGAAGCCAGCCAAGGAAACATAGTGAGACCTAGTCTCTAAAATAAAATAAAATAGATAAAATAAAATAAAATAAAATAAATCAAACAACAATAAAATAAAATTAAAATTAAAATTAGGTTATTTGGAGTTGAAATATTTCACAGTGAAGTGTGATGTCTCATGACTGACTATTCGACATCTTTAGGCAGTTCTCCAGAGATGCTTAATTAGGAGCGCTTCCTAGGAACCCGGTAACCCGACCCACTTAGAACATTTTGTCTAGTTCCTCTCAGCATCTTCAGTTTCTTTAGGCTCCCATTGAATCTACCTTTGGTACTGGCATTAGGTGGAAAAGCTAAATAATACTGTGTAAAATAATTAAATTGATCTAAAGATAGTGAATCACTTATGTTAAATATCATAACACCAAAAGCACAGCTCATGTGCCTTGGTGTGTGTGTGTGGGGGGGGCTGTGTTTCATGAATTCAGAGTCTTTGAAGAAAACAACTAATCAAATATTCTTGATCTAGAAAAATAGTTCACCAGCTCCAAGGATGTTGCAATAATGGTTAATAAATGACTGAATTTTCCAGACAGGTGTGTGGGTAATGACAACTGTCCTGAAGATATATGTGCTCTACCCATGTCATTAGATTAGTTTATGATTCAGATTAANTTTTTTAAAAAGCCCCTAAACTAATCCTGTTAAAGCCACCCCAAATTAAGAATATAAATAGAGGGCTTGAGAGATGGCTCAGCAGTTAAGAGCACTGACTACTCTTTCAGAGGACCCTGGTTCAATTCCCAGCACCCACATTGCAGCTCACAACTGTCTATAACTCCAGGATCTAACAGACTTAAATGCAGACAAAACACCAATGCATATANAATAAAAATAAAGAATATAAATAGAATAATTAATAAGTTTATGTAATTATCTTGAATTTAATGATTCAAGGAAATTTTAATGACAAACACATAACAACATAAAGTCAAGAAAACTTTCTAAGGACAGAACATGCACTGGTTAATTTTAAACATGAACTTTCCAGGACTGATGGGCATCAAGGTGGTTATAAGGCACTATTTGTGAGCATGTGTGTAGAGGAACACTTTCTGGAAAAGATTGGCCTTTGAAGCAGCAGCCCAAGCTAGGATATGTGGCCTTAATTCAGTGTGGGAGGCAGAGGAAGAGGGAGTTCTCCCTCTTTTGGAACTGGGCACCTATCATCTGCTGCTGGGCATCTGAATGCTGGACTCCAGGGCTTTTGGTCTTCAAGACTTATATAAGGTGAGGTTTCAGGTCTTGCTGAAGGTTAGACCATTGTTTCCCCAGTTCTCAGATAAAGACCAAGCTGTGCTACACCTTTTCTGGTTCCCCAGATTGCAGATGACACATCATGGAAATTCTTAACCAATTTCTATAGTAAATCCTCCTTTTCCCTTCGATCCATCTGTCCATCTGCCTGTCCNTCCATCCAGAATTCTATTTCTCTAGAATATCCAACCCTAAACAAGAATCAAAACAAGTGGTAGGAAAAGGGGGTAAAATGTTCTAATGCATCTGCATAGGAAAATATATGAATGCAATTAACAAACATTTTGGTTTTCTGAACAGCAACAACAATCTGNTTTTTAGATTCAAATTACTGAAATAGCCAAATTCTGATGGAATGACATTCCAAATAATCTGTGATTTGGCTAACTCTGGACTTTATAACCCTTTTGTGAATTTCCTTAATACTTGAGTGACAACCACGTTATAGCCCCATGTCTTCCCTGTTGTAATTTTAGATATGTGGTAGCAACTCTTCTTTTTTCTTCATTTACAAGATGATTTTGACTTATCTTTGGGCTTTAAGTCTAACCAACCCTATCCTGTAGTAACAAGTAAACAAATATTTATTTATANAACACCTACAATAAATATAGGATTAAATTAGGTATGTTATTGATTCCTAAATTGTGGGCTGAGATATCCAAGTGTATTTACAAGGGTGCTGTAGGATAGTTTGAAATTTTAGAGAGAAATACTCAACATTTAGCAATACTGTGGCAACTACTAGTTGAAAATCATCCAAAGATTCAACATTAGATGGGCTTATATTCCTTTTGATAACATCTTATCATTGTACAGTTGGGGTTTTGGTAACAACTGTAATTAAAGCAAGTGGTATGTAAAACTCTGTGAGGAACTTTAAATGAAGGTGGTATATCTAAACTGGTCTAACTTTCACAAGCTCTGAAGCCTTGGCTGGTTGAGAAGTTGTACAATACCAAGCAGCTGCATAAAATTTTATATATATTGTATATATGCATAAATGTGAGATGACTACTAAGTCATTAGAATATAATTTTTCTTAAGTTATTTAGACCTAAATACTTAATAAATGGAACTGATAGGTATTTCTTTTGGTCTAGAAAACCAGGCCAAAAGCTAGATGTGGTGGTGCACACCTTTAGTCCCAGCACTAAGGAGGCAGAGACAGTCATATCTATGTGAGTTCAAGGCCAACCTGGTCTACAGAGCAGTTTCCAGGACAGCCAGGGCTACATAGAGAAACCCTATCTTGAAAATCCAAAAGAAAAAAGAAAGAAAACCAGGTCAAAATTACTAAGACTAAGGCAGCTATAAGTCAACAAGGTAGAGGTGGGCGTGGTGGTTCATGCTCAGAATCACAGCATTTGGGAGGCTAAGAAAGGAGGATCATGAATTCAAGACCAGCCTTGACTGCATCTTAGAAGTGGATACAAAGCAAGACCCTGTAGGCTTCTCTCCTTACTGCTGCTTCCTGGCCAACTTCTTGCCAGGGCTAGTGCTGTGGGGCCCAAACATCCNGCTCCTGCTATGCTGTGCTTTCCAAGTATTTGCTGAAGCTACTGTTTAAAATCAGATCATTGCCTTAAAACTGTCTGATNGATTCTTACTGCTTTTGGAGTAATTTAAAAAGTTATTTNGAGTAATTTTTAAGTTTNGTGAAGTTTTGCAAAATTATCCCAGTACTCCTTTGGCTTTATCACCTAATCATCTTCACCTCCTCTTCTCTCTCTCCAATTAATATTATTTTTAATGAGCAAACNNTATTTCCATATATTTGTAAGGTTCAACATGATATTTCAATATACACTAATAATACACAAAGATTAAATCAAGCAGANTATTCATGGCTTATCATTTTTTGGTGATGAGANATTTAAAATTTACTTGCTTAGTCATTTTGAAATATGCTATGAATTATTGACTGTAGTCACCTTGTTGTGCAATTAGGTCTCAAAACTCATTCCTTCTGTCTACCTCAAGCTTTATAGCCCTTGACCCACAACTTATCACTTGTTGCGGAATATTCCTGTACACTGTGTGAAAATGTGTTACTGTGATTGGTGTAATAAAGAGCTGAATGGCCAATAGCTAGGCAGGATTTTCAGGGCAGAGAGAATGCTGGGAAGAAGAAGGGCAGAGTCGCCAGCCAGATGCAGAACAAGCAGCATGGACAGTATGTAGATGAGGTAAATGAGCCTCAGGGCAGCATATAGATGAAAAGAAATGGATTAATTTAAGTTATAGAGCTAGTTAGAAACAAGCCTAAGCTACTGACCAAGCTTTCATAATTAATAAGAAGCCTCGGTGTGGTTGTTTGGGAGCTGGCAGGTGGGACAGAAAAATCTGCCTACAATCATTCCATCACAACTTATCATTTCATCATCACATCTGGCTCAGCTATCCTTTATTCAACTCCATTTCTGTGAGTTCAAATTGACTTATTTTTATTGGCACTGGTATTATATTATCTATTTTGGCTTATGATTTAAAAGTTTTTCATTTATGTGTATGTGTGTATGTCTGTGTGTGTCTATGCTATGTGCGTAGGTGCCCATGGAAGCTAGAAGAAGGTGTCCGATTCCTGGAATTGGAGTTACAGGAGGTTGTGAACCACCCAACATGGGTGCTGGAA
>LZPO01055147.1:334552-345207 GCA_001675575.1 Neotoma lepida
CATCAGCAGATTTACCCAGAGGTAGATCCTACATGCTGCAATATTGACCTGCTAGGTAAGATATACCTCCTTGTACAATAGTAACACAACTGTTATGAGGGCAAGCAATTGCTTTCTGATTAGATTTGAGATATGCTCCATATGAGGGATTTTATACCTGGTATTTTTAAACTTGGTCAAAAACCCATAGTTGGGGAGATCCTAGGTCCTAGGGGAGAATGTATTACTGTTGTTTTGTAAATGTACGTGATGTCAAACTGCTTTCTATGTATTTGTGTTTATACCCATATATTAGTGCTACTCTCAAACTTAGTCAGAAAGGCTTTTTTTTTGTGCTGGACAGTGGTTAATGCAGAAACTCATAATTGATCCAAATGCTGAGAACAAGTAACTACTGAATGCTCAGCTCCAAATGGGCCATCTAAATCAACCTTCTAAGATCCAGGACACCTTAGGGGTAAGGCAGAATGAATATAAGAACTCAAGGATGTGGAGGGGCACTGTGAAATGCTGTCTTGTAGGCATGACATGGCCACTGCACTCATGAACTTACATCATCGATGGTTATCTGCACAAGACCTGCATAAGATCAAGCTAATTCTGGTGTGGATATAGGAGAGGTTCATGATATTCCATTCNTCATTGAGGAGCTATTGGCAATTGATGATTGTTGGGAGAGGGGAGCCATTTTTCTTTGGGGATATGGCCACTAATAGTCCCATGCTCTGCTAGATGACCCCATCCCCATGCACATGCAGACTCAATGGATCATTTCTAAAAAAAGGAAAAGAAAAAGGAAGAGGACATGAAGGTGTGAAGGGGAGACTCTGGAGACAGTAGGAAAGGGGATTGGNTTGGACATGATCAAGATACATTATATACATGTTCGAAGTTGTCAAATATTAAATAAAAATATTTTGAAATTATGATTGGTTGGCTTGTAGTCCAGCACAGAGCAATGCTCCTAACTTCTGAGCAAAACAATCTGCTGTAAATAAATGATGTTATAGAAGGAGCCTGATATCAGAGCTGGCTCTACTGTGTGACTGGCACTACTTCTTCTAGTATGCCTAGAGGAAACTTAGGACAGACAAACAGAAAAAAAATATTCAGGGTCTTGACGGGCTAATGACTTAAAAGCCTCAGATGAGCTGAGAAACTCTGACAGGCTCACGACGTCTTCAAGTAGTTAGGAACTAGCAAGCTCCTGACAAGGTCAACATTCCAACCTCTGTTAGCATTTGCAACTTTGAGGCTGCAAGGGAACAGATCCACAGATGGGATCTTCCACTGCAGAAGTTCCTTCTTCTGCTCTATGAAACCTCCAGGCTCCCTGCATCTTTGTGCACTGTCCTCACTCCTGTTACTCTTCATTGTTCTGATTCAAGAATAATCCACTTCTATCGATGTAGCTCTCCTCGTTTTATATTCAAATCTCCTTGATCAATCCTGGTCTGACAGGGATGGTACCTGTTTCCGAGCCATCAGAGAATGTTACAAGCTGCAAGGCATGGAGGAACCAACAGATTCCAGAGAAAATGGAAGGTCCACAGAATGAGCTCGAGTTTCCCCGAGCTGCTTCCCTCTTTAGGCATTGTGGCAGAGACACCAACAGACTCACTGATGCAAGCANAAAGTAACTAGTGTTTAACGTTCAAAGTTGCTCAAGCAGCTGGGGTTGGGAGGGCCACATTTTACGAGGAAAGAGAGACAGAAAAGAAAATACATTGCTTGGCAATCTTTTCCTGAGGCATTTATCAAATTCTTAACTTGAAGAGACCAAGAGACAGAAAGTTAAATGCAAAACAAAGTAGGGTTTCCTNCCATCTTGCCAGCTAGGGACAAAGTTTAGGTTTAGTACATACTAGAGAGGATAATTCCTAAATAAACTCCAGACTCCATTCTTGGAAAATATGCCTGGGCTGTAGGCAGAACCAGATGGGTACCCAGGAAAGCAGAGCCATAGCCACCTCATGTTGCCTCAGTTCTTATCCTCTGAGAGGAAAACACCATCACATGAGTGTTCTGTGATTTTTTTATTTACAACATCTAGATTTCAGTCAAATTTATCATAGATTTTAAGGTGTGTGTGTGTGTGTGTGTGTGTGTGTGTGTGTTTGTGTGTGTGTGTGTGTGCGTGTGTGTGTGTATAAACAGACAAATTCCACCTGGGGAAACAGATAATCCATAATATGGAGTTATCATATAAGAGACGGTAGTTTAATGGTTTGAGTATATAATAAGAAGTTTGAAGGGTTGGGATATAGATTAATAATGTCACTCTTGCCCTGTATGTACAGGGCCCTGGGTTCAATCCTCAGCACTACAAAACACACACANGTTTATATGTGTGCATAAATATGTGATACATTCAAGAAAATGGGAAGAGTGAATTTCACCAATGAACTTGAATCAACTAAAAAAGCAAGCAGGTGGTGAGAAGGTTTCAGCGAAGCAGAATAAGGGACCTCTGAAGATCTAAAAATCACCATAAAAGCAACAAGAACACTGGCAAAAACAAAATGGTCAAAACTAACTTTATCAGTATTCTGGCAATCAACCAACAGCCCTAACAGCTCAAGAATGCTTGTTCAAGAGGAATGCTTGGCTCTTGCTAAGAACAGTGACATTTTTTACTCAGCCTCATCCCTTCGGCACCTGTCCTGTGACAGAACTATAAACTAAGAGCTTCATAACTACGGAACTTGCAAGGGCAGGATGGGCACAGCCACTGAGTCAGAACAGGTGGGTCACTTCCCAAACACTCCATTCCTGGGAAATCGACATTATTTGACCCATTTGGCAGCTAAAATTGAAGAGTTTCATTCACAGGGCTTTTCTTTATTTAACCTGAGATGATGTATTGATTCTGACAGACACACAGCAGCTTGGCATATTTATAGTATGGCTTTTCTGAGCTTTTCTTTTCATTTATTGGACATGTATTGACTGGTCATCTAATGTAGCTGTCTATAAAACAGGTTTGCATCCCCCTGCTCCTGCCCATCTTTCTTTTTTCCTCCCTTGTTGGAGTTCNGTCAACTGTAAACTGACAGGATTTAANCAGGGAAAGTTAAAAGATAGGGCTGATTCAGAAGCATCTTGGTAGATGCCTCATCTTGGGCCCAAGGCAGGTACCAATGGCTTTCGGTCTTCAATGTAGAAGCCTTTTCAGTCACTCTTAGCTTAAGCCTCTGCAGAATTTCTCTGTACCCATGTGAATGATGTAGGAGTCAGGAGTCAGTGCTAAATGGGCACATATCTAGGCCAGTGAGGGTGGGAGTGTATGAAAACGTAGTTTTCCCTTTTACTCTCTAGTTGATTGCCCTGAGCCATAATTCAACATGGTTTATTAGATGTCCCCACTATCTCAAGCAATCAATTGGACATAGTAGTGACCAAGTCAATGATACATCATTGTTGTACAGATGGATAATTTCCGTGCTATATGACCTTGTTCCCCATTCCTGCTGTGGGGACTCATACCTTCAAGTGTACTACCTCCATATAAGGTCACATTTGAAGCTCCACTTTCATGGGACTCCCGGTTGACAGTATCCTATGGCTAGTATTATAACTGAGAGTTCCTGAAAGATGTCCCACTGCTTAGAGGGCTGCATGTCTCACACCTGCTGTTTCTTCATCCTGACGTGTTCAGATTCCTTACCATTCCTGACCTACTCTGGTTCATCCTTCAAGAGACTGCCAAGGAGAGCTGCTGCCTTGTATTGTCCCATCATTTCTAAAACTTGACCTTTATTGCTTTACTTATAGCTTTGAGTCATTTGGATTTTTTTTTTGTATGTAATGAATATTGAGCACTCAGAAGATGTGGAATGAATCAAGTGGGAACCCTGGATTGTGTGATATTAATGGTAACTCCCATTTCTGAGATATTTGATTCTTATACGCATGTAGCTTCTGATGCTGGTAGCTTTAACAATTAGTTGTTTGGGGGCTGGTGAGATGGCTGAGAGAGTAAAGATGTTTTCCCCAAGCCTGATGACCTGAGTTCAGTCAGTCTCTGGAATCCACATGGTGGATGGGGAACAAATTCCAGAAAATTGTCCACTGACCTGCACACTCACACTGTGACATATGCATGCACTCCCCTCCTCTCTCTCATTAAATAAATGTGTAGAAAACACCAGTCAGTTGTTTTAGAAGAGTCTTTGTTTATGCTTCCATTTTTTGAATGGTTCACACATCTTTCTTTTTGATCTGAGAGTTCATACATCAGCCTTATTTAGCCCACACTATTAAAGACTAGGAGACAAGAAAGCTACTTTTCCATGTATAAGGGTAGACAACAGNAGTNTGGGGTGCAGTCTTGGAGTTACACTCAAAATATCAGAANACAGACACTAGAAATAGTTCAGGAAACCTGTAGATTATTTCTGATGGCCACATGCATTAGTCATGTGTGATGTGTCAGTGTCATGTAGGCTGAGAGACTCCAATGAGGTAGTGTNGAAAGAATATGGTCACTGGAAACGAATAAACCTGAAATCCAGTCCCTGATTTACCAGTTACTACTATGTAGCTTTGAAAGGGCACTTAACTNCTCCAAGCTTTTATTTNTCTGTCTGAAAAATGGGACCTTTCACTTACTTTACAGATTGTAGGAAGGGTAAAAATAGTCTAGGCATAGAGCCTGCCCAGGGTAAATGTTCAACAAATGATTCCTAGCTTTACAGTGAACAGGTTATTAAAGTAATTGACAGCCCTAACCAAATGCTATGTATCTATAGGTACCTTGGGCTTAGTATAGTAGAATTTGTTTTCTTNCTTGCATTGNTATGCACAGGAATAAAAAGATAGATTCCAAAATATTTTATTAGTTAAAAATCTGAAAGGCANCTTGAGAGTCTTTTGGAATTTAATATTGAACCAGGTGAAATAATTTATTTTTTAAAATCAGCATTCTCCACACTGTGCACCAGAGACTCATTTAATATATCTAGTATTCATTCAGAATAAGTATGGAGTTCACTAGAAACATTGCGTTCATTCTTCTGCTGTGAAGTTTCATTCTAACCAGCTGAAACATTAAGTTTTCAAAGAGACAAAGAAAACACAACCACACCATCTTCAAACAAAGCCATCCCAAGTTAATTAACATATGTCCCAATAGCCCAGGGATGATGTCAGTAAAGGACTAAAATATGCATTATTTAGTATATATTGCACATGTTTTTGATAAGTTTTATAGAGTTTTGAATGTGTGAGGAGGAGGTAGAACATGTTCTATGAGTCAGACAAGCCTAGACTGCAGCATANANCCATGAGGAGCAGGAGCAGGCCTGGGCTGTCACTCATTTAACTTNAAAGAATTTTCCTTCTCCTTTGATATNCAGCCCATGGCACTGATTCCTGGGAGGGAGTCTGCTATGGGTTAAGTTGCATCTCTCCAAAACACACATGATTAAGACCTAACCCCAGTATATCAGAATGTGGCTACATTTAGAGACTGAGCTTTTAAAGATGTAATTGAATTCAAAGAGGATTGTTAGGGTAGATCCTGATTCAATACAAGTATCACAAGAAAAGAGACATCAGGGATGTGTTGGCATAGAGGGAAGACCATATGTAGACACAACAAGAAGATGGCCATCTGCAAGCCAGAGAGGCCAAAGGGAAGCAACCATGAGGACACCTTGATCTTGGATCACTCCTTGAACTTATGTAAATGAATAGGTAGACATAGGTATTCTTCTTTTNTANATGTCAAAGATGAAACTGAGAATTTAAGTAGCTTTCTTAATGCCATACTCAATGAATGCAATATGTTGGGTTATCCCAACTCCAAAACCCATGGATCTCTTCTAGCCCTGGCTTCCCTTTGCTCTTTTCAGGAGTGGCGCCTTCACTATTTACTACTTTGACTCTGCCCTNTCTTCCATGTCNAAGGCATTCCATGATCTTCATTATCCAGAATACNTCCCCCTGAAGTCNTCTTATNCTTATCTTTGCTAGCATCTCTTCATATCTCTAACTGAAGCCTTCTTTATCTGCATAAAAGGAATAACAACTATCAACCTTCTCCCAGGAAAAAAAAATCTCATAACAGATGAGCTAAATTGATTGGCTCTTCTCTAATGTACCAGATATTAAAAATAGTATCTTCCCACAATCTTATTTTTTGTAGAGTGTTTTGGTGTTTTTGTCTTGAGACAGGACTTGCTACATAGCCTAGTGTAGCCTGGATCTCATTATGTGACCCAGGCTNGCCTTAAATTTGTAATATTCCTGCCTCAGCCTCCTGAGAGCTGGGNTTANAGTTGTGTACCACCATGCTAGTTATTGGAGGTCTTGCTAAATAATGATTATTCTTATTTGTTTCAGTAAAGGCTTTCATTTATTCATCTATTCATTCACTCATTCATGCCTTTGTTCACTTATCCCATAAATAATTTTGCATATCTATCTTGTGTAAGTCACAACATTAAGTATTGTGGGGATTCAGTGGTTTTATAGTACTCTGCCCTCATGACATTACTATTCAAAGTCAATAAGGCTCTGTTTGGCTGGGCATGGTGTCACAGGCCTTTAATTCCAGCACTTGTGAGGCAGACAGAGGAAGGTGGATCTCTGTAAATTTAAGGCCAGCCTTGTCTAATAGGAAGTTTCAGGCCAGCCATGGCTCCACAGTAATACCCTTTCTCAAAAAAGGGGGGGGGGCTCAGTTTGAAAATTTTCATCAGAGTTATCCCTTTCTGCAAAATTCAGTGTTGAAAGTCCACGAGGCTGCCTCTGCTGGAGCCAATTTCTCACCATGATAGGATATCCTGTTGGAGACTAGAACCAATCCAGNAAACCCAGTACAGAGAGGTAGAAAGAGAAAAGGGTCCCCTGATTATATAGTTTATCCCTTGCATCAGAGTGTGCCTGAATTGACCTTTTCCTGTTTCAAAGTTCAGCAAAGGATTCCCTGTCCACTTACATCAGTCTGAGTTCAGTTTCTGTTTTATGCTGCCAGAATGTTATNATATATGGCCTCTGGTTATCACTGTAACTTCCTGATGCATTTTTAAATGGAGTCTAATGGGCCTCATAATTCTTTTAGAATCACTATTCAATACTGAGAGTGGACATCTGGTCTACCTTTGGCCAGTGCTGAGTTTCTTAAGCAACGTCCTTCTCTGAGGAAGGAATCTTCCTGAGTCTTCCAAAGCAGCCTAGAAAAAGGGCAACAGTAGCACTGAGTGGCAGACTTCAGGTGAGAGTGCATTAGTTTCTGAGGCTAGTGGACACTCTGGGAAGGTGGATGGAATCAAGTGCTCTTCAAACAAAGCAGAAACATTCGGAAAAACCTGGGTAGCTGTACAGAGGTATGTACCTTAATATGGAGGTGGCAAGTACAAAGGGGTGGTTATGGAGGGTTAGGCAGAGGGGACACTGCCAGGAATGGGGTGCTGCAGAAGTTCCAGTTGGCCAGCATTGGCATCTGTCACAATGAGGTAACAGTCAATAGCCAAGAGAGAATTTAAAACAGCACCAAATATTTTAAAGTTCTTTTCGTTTAATTCTTCCTCTACCTGCCCTGACTAGAGGATGACAAACAGGGAAGGCAGGGGAGGGGGTGAAATGAAGGTTAAAGGCTAGACAGTCTTCCCCTTTATCCTCCTGAGACAAGGAGTTAAGACCAAGCTAAAGAGATCAGAAGCGTTTTGATTGAATGAGAAATAGAAGTGTTTTTATTTGGACTAGACCTTTTTTTTATTTTTATTTTTTTTTATTTTTCAAGACAGGGTTTTTCTGTGTAACAATCCTTGCTGTCCTGGAACTCACTCTGTAGACCAGGCTGGCCTCAAACTCACTGAGATCTACCTGCCTCTGCCTCTCAAGTGCTGGGATTAAAGGTGTGTGCCACCACCGCCCGGCTGGACTAGACTTTTTAACATGCCTAAGTTATGACTATTCTAATACCCCAGCAGAATTGGGAGTGAAGGGATTTGTGGGGAGAAAAGTCTTCCGGATATAACTGAAGTGAATGATGGAAAGAAAAATAAAGCTTTGTGATTGAGTTCTACCAAGTTTGGCTAATTCAGAAAAAAGGTTATATACACTGTATGTTGATCCATGGTANTTGGTCATAGATTTATCTTGAGATTGGTCATAAGGTAAGCACAGTATAACCTACCATAACCTCCTGACTTTTCTTTAAGGACCCTGAAGCTTAGTGTCAAGGATCTCTGTGAGTTTAGTTCAGGGACAGTTTTCCTTCTTTGAACATAAGGTTGTGCTTTAACTGATATACTAAATGGGGACATATTTTACCACAGATTATTTTTACTTGCTGATATACAGTAGTAACAGGATAATCAACCTTGAGTTTGTCCTATTGTAGTTTACACATTCTATGTTGAAAACATACTCCTTAGCCAGGCATGGTGGCATACATCTACACCCCAGAGTGCTCAGGAGGCTGAGGCAGGAAGATCCTGAGTTCCAAGCCAGCTTGAACAAGACTTTGTCTGGGGTTGGGGGAGATAGGTAACGTGCCAGCTCCCCTTCAGCTACTTGCTCCCCCTGCTTTATCCCAAGAACACAGTGAATCCCAATTCACAGAGGAATTTTCAGTGTTTGTTTCAGCTATTGAAAGCANGGAGTTGAACTTATCTGTATGCTCCCAATCTGCCTGTACATTTATACACTAAGCCTCAGCTCCAATTTTGATTAACTTCTTTCTCCCTACTTTTGTGCCTCTTTCAGTTTTTTAACCCTAGTTCTAAATCATCTTTGCAACACTATACATTAATCAGTATTATAAGCATAAAAGATGATTTTCCAATAAGCTTATTTTAAAAAAAACTCATCTGTATAGAATCACATGTAGTTTATTCTAGTCACAAGACATAAATAAATCTGCACACTCAAAATGCAGTAAATGACCGCTAGTATGCTAAGTGATGTTCTTAGGAAACAGCACCATGTGGCATAACTCACCTACCCCAGTAGTGTGATCTCCCTTCGGTCCTGTGTAAGAGGTGGGTGTTTCTCCTCTCCCCCTGTGCCAGCTGCTCCGGTTTCGTTTCTCCTGTGTAAACGCACATTCATCTTGATCGAAAGTGCACTCTCCAGGTGGAGGTGGAAGTCTCTCTGCAAGGAAACAGCAGGTGTTGCTATCGCTGAGACAGCCGATGAATATGTCTATTCTCACGGATCCTAGCACCCCACTGTGCATNTCTGAGAGGTGTCTGTCTGGCCATATGTCAAGCCTATGGAGAGGCAGACCCCCACCAGTGGCCTACCAAGCCTTACCTCCAGCTANTCTGTACTCCATCATGGGTCCTATCATGGCACAGAATCAGAAATCTAGATCTGAAGTATTGGGGTGCTTTGAACAAGATACCCCCACCAACTTGGGAATTTGTGTGAGTGGAATTACAAAGCTCTGAAAATNGGAGATGTGCTGCCTCTAACACCTCCCTACATNCATATTCTTAGTAAAATTTTCAATGATAGTCCATTTTTTTATGTTTCTNTTGTGTTTTATTTTATATACAGTGCTAATTAATGAGGCCCCATTCCCTGTTCTATGCCTTGAGTGTGGATATTCTTATTGCTATTGTCCTTCCAAGGACTCAGAAACCAGAGGTCTGAAAGCAAGATATCTTCCTTTNAATTGATTTTATAGCAGGGGGAGTAAACCCAGAGCCTGTGTAAGGCCTGTGTAAGCTGTGGAAGTGTCTGCTGCTGAGCTAGGCCACCAGCCCACATCCAGTTTTCAGCTTCTCTCCAGTGTCAGACCATTATTACACTTTGGCTCTTTGTTAAAGAGAGGAATACTGAGCATCATCGAGGTATGCACCGTTTACGCATTGCCCACCATGTCTAGCATGCTACTAGCTCCCACGACTTTACAGTTTCTCACTATCATCAATGCTTAGTCTGAAGTAAGATAAAAATAAAGGGGAAATTAGGGGAAAATGGCTGGGGGAGCTCATTCTGGAGTCTGGCTGAAGTCTCAAGCCAGCCAAGAGTGGAGGACTTGACANAATTCTAGAACTATTTTAAATAATAATGCTAAAATAAGTGAGCCTTGCTTAAGGCTTGTATGTGACTTAAATTTAACCTTACTCCATTTCCAGATGCAAATACATTATATTCTGAGAATCTCACAAACAAGATTATGAACTTAGTTTGCAGACAAAGTATGTCTCAACCCCCTTGCAACTAATATAGTAAGGGATCTCTCAACCCCGTGACCTATGGTTTTGTCTTAACAGCCCTCATGTTTATCAGTACACATCAGAAACCACCTTTTTATCTCTTTCTCCAAAAAAGAAAAAGTCTTTAGAAATCCTCTGAACAATGTAACTCCAGAAGGCACCAAAATTATCTATATGACTACGGAGAGTCTCTCTTGAGAAGCCCCACAGCCGTGTCTTGGGTGTCTACTGTCCTTTTCTTAAGCATCCTGTTGTGTTGACACTAGAACTTAAATCTGTGTTAAAACCTTTTCTTAAGAAGTTTCAACTTTGCTTCTGATTCATTTGAAAATTCTTTCCTGAGGTATAGAGGCCTGAGCTGAGGTCCTTGAAAGAACCACTGACTGCATCCTCATCCCAAGGCTCAGGGATCATTGTAGAAGTATGGGTGCAAAGAGTGGAAGAGCCAGCAGCTGCAGATGACTGCAACAAAACATCTTC
>LZPO01055148.1:49131-65700 GCA_001675575.1 Neotoma lepida
ATCAGAGTTACTCTCTGAGCTCCCAGAGTAGGGACAGCAGGGAGGTACTTGTGCTACTTAACTTGCTGCAAGCATTGTAGCGCTCCTCCCTCCCTCCAGACACAGCAACGTCTTTTGTATAAAACATCAGAAAACAACATTTGATGCATCAAAGTGGATGCAGTTGCTTTTGTTTGGGTTTTTGAATTTTGAGCAGTCAGTATCCATTTTGGAATAAGTGCATGAAATTGTAAGATGCTCTTAGAGTTAATGACTAGAATAAAGATAGCTGCTCTGGCAGAAGACAGAGAGCGGTGACTTCTGGCAGGTTCTTAGCCCGAGNGTCACTAATCTGGGGTGGCTTCTGTAGTTCTGAGCCACTGCTGTGGCAGATGANGTGCTTGTTCTTTGTAGATAGCAAAACCAGCTGAGGACCAGGGAAGACGTTATTGATGGCAGGCAGAGCATTAGCCTCCCAGCAACCTGACCTACATTGGGTAGAAATGCCAGGCGAGCTATGAGATCCACTTTCTGGATCCACAGTCCTGTTTGCCTTGTACCTAAAAATTCTACTATGAGAAGTAGATGAAAGAATCAGTCGGGCAGCCACTGGCATGGCTTACAGAAGCTTATGCATACGGGCATTTAATAAGCATGGATTTCTAACCTTTAAAGATTTCATTGTATTCAAAATGCACACTGCCCAAATTGTCAANTACTTTGTAGTTAACCCAAAAAGTCATCCAGTTAAACTCCTTGGAAACAGAGTAGAACTATCATAACAACACACATTTTGCTCTACTGATATGGGACAGACCTGGGGACAGATTGCTAGACCAAATCCCAGCTTTAACACTTCAATTTGCCTACCCTTTCTGTGCCTCAGTTTCCCAATCTGTTTATCATAGATGATAACAGGACTTACAGAGTTATTTGCGTATTAATCAACATAAATAGGCTGCCTAGAATAGTATCCTGAGGGACTAGGGATATAGGCCAGATGGTAGAGTGCCTACCTAGCATGTATGAAGCTCCGAGTTGNATCTGAAGCACCACATAAGCCAGGTGCTTGTGGCTTATGCCAGTAATCCATTCCTGAGGGATGGAGGCAGGAAAATGAATAGTTCAAGATCATCTTCAGCTACATAGTAAGCTGGAGGTACTTGGACTATAGGAGAGCCCAGATAAATGGATAAATCGGTGCCTTGCATATTGAAAGTGTTTTCTATTTTATAGCTTTGGTGTTTTAGTAATTCAAAAGTCATTACCACAAAGAGTTATGGATAGAACGGAAAATCGACATTTTAATAATTATGTGCCGCACTCAGACTTCTTATGTGATGCTTGGAAGATGGAAGGGCAGGAGCACCAAGCCCAGCTGTGACACTGGAGATGCCACTGCCAGTCACAGATCCACTTCTCCCCGGAGTCATGATTTATGTGGTGAGACTGTGCCCAAAGTACGAGTTTGAGCCTCGTTATTTCCACTCAACATATCAAATTTTTCCAAAGTACAAAAATTATTTATAAACCTGACTTCAGTGGCTGCATAATGAAATCACACTTCTCACCCATTACCAGGAGGCCTGTTCCCATTGTTGACTGTACAGGTGCTTCTTTTCACTTAGGTAAGGGGCACAAGGGTCTCTCATCTGCAGCATATGAAGAGCCAAGTGTGTGCATCCATTTCTGTATAGTTTTATCACTATCTCCTTATCCCTAGCTTGGACTCCCAGGAGTGAAGTCAGTGGGTCAAAATGATGAACCTTTTTAAGGCTCCTTAAAAAAACAAAAACAAACAAACAAACAAAAAAAAAGAAAAACTTTTAAGTCAAGCTAAAAATGTTCTAGGCTAGTAGTCAGGTGTCGCATCCTCTGCTCACCCCTACCCTGCTATTGTTGAATTCGATATGAGAAAAGCAGCAGCGATCAAAGCGAGTTTCTTGGGGCTCAGCGAAATTCAAAGAAATGGGGAAAATGTACTTCTGGTTAGAAAATTGAGAGCCCGTGTCTCCATTAAAAGACAATTTTTCTTTGGAAATGTTTTCTTTTTCCTCTTAGAAACCGTGCCTTTCAGATTCTTCTGGGCTCTAGTGTATATTTCATGGTGCTCACAGTTCCTAAAACTCTGTGGTGTCTGGCAGAGACTTCCATTCAGCCTATCAAGAGTTAGAAGAGGGGTGTGAGTTCTTGCCTGGTTAGTTCCCACAATGCAGCTGTTGAACACCTATCACCCAAAGTAATATGTACTTAGCCAAATGAATCATGATCTCTAGTGGGCTTGCTCAGAAGAAATTTCTAAACCGCCACCTCGTTCTCAGCTCCATTAACTCCAACTGCAGTGGAGAGAGCTGAGCACGGCCAATAGATGAGATTGGCTTGTAATCTTCACAGTCAATGAGACAGCTTTGTTCCTCGGGTGGAGAGAGACAGCTCTTTCTCATCTTGGTTTCCAGAAATTGTGCATCTGTTAATCTCCACATTTAATGAAAGAAAATGTATCGGCTCACGGCCCTCAAGACCAAGTTCTCAGCACAAAGGAGATTTATTTGCTCCGGAAGGACAGAGGACAGGGATAAGGGACAAAGACAGGAGGTGGAGGATGACAAGGGGGAGGGGGGAAGGGTATTTGTCCCATAGGACAAAGAACTGCCTCTGTCTAGAGGGGCGATAGATGTGGCACATAGGCAAATGGCGGCTTATAAAGGTAAATGGGGAACCCTGTGTTAGGATGAGGTGTTTAATTTTAATTGGGTATGTTAATTAGGGGAGCCAAAGGGGGATTTTTATTGCTGGACTTTGGTAGTCAGCCTCAGAAGGAGGGATTGGCCAAATAAGGGAATGGACCTTGGGGACTATAATTTAGGAATTATTAGGAAAAATTAGGGGAGTAATGTAAAGGCAGAGGGAATTGGGAGAAGGGTCAGGCCTGGCAGAGCCATATGCTTGAGTGGCCTAGAGTCCCTCGAGTGGCCTAGAGTCTCTTCATTTGCAGTTCGCGAAAAGTCAGATCTGCCCTTCTTGACACACCATAGGACAATCCTCAACATTTCTTTCCAAATATAATTGTGTGTGTCTGTAACTGGAATCTGTATATCTCACAGATGACAGTCCTTGGTGACAGCGTTTCCTAGAGTCCCTCTCCCTTTCTCCTGCTGAAGCTTGCTCCCCAGCCTTCCCTAGCCAAGAGGAGAAGGCATCCTCAGGGCAACCATTCTCTTTGTCTGAGGCTCTTGAGAAATGCTAACAAACTTTCTCCAGACTGTTTCAATTAGACACATACAGGGGATAAACTATTCCTGAGGGAGTCAGCATCCGTGGCCTCTTTGTAACTAGCACAATAACAGATTGATGAGCAGAGCATCATTGAAAGGTTCGGAAATCAAGACCATTTTGAAGTTCACTGGACATTTTTCTTGTGTGATCAGAAATGAAAAAAGAAAAGAGAACCAAAGCCAAATTCACAGCAGGTGGCTTGTGCCAAGTTGTCCTGGCTGTGGTATCAACATGGATCAACATGGACCCCTCTGACCTGCCTGGCCTAGGCCACCACATGACGGCTGCTGCCCAGCAGTGTACCACCACAGGCAAATGGAGTGATGGCTAGTGTACATCTCTAAGCTGTGTCTCCTGTCTCCCTACCAGCTACACAGTGGGCACTGTGCAGGAGAACAATGACCAGGTCTGGAAGTTCCAGCGGTACTTCCTGATCCAGGAGTACTGCAACCGCCTCAACATCCCCTTCCCCTTTGTCGTCTTCGCGTACTTCTACATGGTGGTGAAGAAATGCTTCAAATGCTGCTGTAAGGAGAAGAATATGGAGTCTTCCGCCTGCTGTGAGTTGGGTACCTGGCTGGGGCTCAGGTTCTGGAGCTGTGGTTCATTTCAAGGGGTGTGTCTCTGAAGATCAGGTGTCAGGCCAGCCAGTGCATGCCTCAAGAGACACAGGGTAGGTTGGGTAGCACTGTAGGGCTGCTGGGTATGACTTGGGGACAAATATAATAATAATAACATAAATAAAGTATTTTCCTAGTAGGATGCATGGATAGTGTGAAATCAGGACTTTGGTTTCAGGATTTTATTTTATTTTATTTTTGCCCCCTACTACTTCTGTGAAGTTATTTTTTGGGGAGGTTTAGCCATACTTTCAACAGGGTGAAGGACTTTTTGGGTTGCTTTTATTATTCAACTTTCTGTCACTATAATGAATCACCTCAGATAATTAACTTATAAAGAACAAAGNTTCCCTTGGCTCAGTGCTGGAGATTCCAGTTCAAGACTGGGTGACTTTATTACCTTGGGCCTGGCAGAGAATGTGTGCCAGAGCAGATCATTTCTATCACTAGCCAGGAAGCAGGGGTGACTCAGAAATGGGTCTCAATATCGCCTTTAAGAGCACACTGAGGCCTTCCTCTTGAAGGTGTCACCACCACCCCACAGTGCCGTCTTGGACACATGGGAATTTGAGGGGAAACTCATTCAACTGGTGTCATTCTACTTCTGGTCCCCAAATCTTCATGTCTGTCTCACAACGCAAAACATATTTATTTCATTCTTATGGTTCCTGAAGTCTTACCTATTATTCCACTATTTTTCAAATATCTAAACTCAATGGCTCATCTAAGACTTCCCGAAAACTCATATGTGGGCCTTTGCCACTATCTAAGTTACATACTTCGAAGGTCCAGTGATGGAGGCAGACACAGACAAATATTTCTATCCCAGAAAGGAAGGATAAGCAACAGAATGGAGACAGCAGCCTGAGGCAGATGAAAACCCAGAAGGGCTAATTTCAAATCCTAATGCTCCATGCCTAGCATCTGGGGAACACCAAAGCAGAGAGTGACCCGCCAAAGGGCTGCCCTACCTCTGTCATTTCACTGTTGCAGTCTACAGTGCAATTCTCCAGGGAAGGTTTTGTTTGCTGCCTGGTGCCTACAGCATACTTTGGCACCTCTGTATTCCTGGGTCTCCATTACAGCATCTCTCTCACACCTCCACACCATCCTTTGACAATGGTCAACTGTGTGTGGTGTTCTGGTCATTTGCCCCATCGTATGTGATGAAATGGACATGAACTTCCACTACCAGATTTACATATCATGTTGGGCTGACCACTTATCTTTGATGGAATTCCAAACATTATGATTTAGAAAGTTAAAACATCACTTTCCTAGATATGAAAATTGGTGGCAATTATGACAAATTTTAAGTGGAAATAGCCATCATTTTTGTGGGATTCTTCACATTCAATTGGGGGCAAGATATTCATGGCTGACCTTCAGTGCCATCCCAAGACTTGACTTACAGCCTAGCTTTCAGAATATAAATGCACCCCCAGTTTTCATTCAGCCTGCAACAGGAAGGATTTTCATACTCAACTTTAATGGTGTCATCTCAGGACATTAAATGCCACTTTGGGGGTGTCATTAACCAATACACATGTGTAATTGTCTTTCTCGATGAAAATATTTTGACAACTTGGATAAGTGGCTGTCTCTCTCCCCATTATTTTGCCTGGGAAAACAAATTGAGCCATTACTGACTGAAAGAGTGGAAGTCTTCATGTTCAGGATGGGAAAGTGCAAGTGCAGATCTAGGATCTGAATGCACTCGGAACTCACATCCAAACAGCAGAGGCATTTAGTGACATGCCTATGACAGGTCTATATTGGGTTCCTTCTTGAGATCATGTAGATGAGAGTGTCTCCGGGATCTGGGAGAAGACTGAGGGGCAAATCAATGCCATAGGAGGGCTTATACATTTCTTTGTTTTTTGAACAATGAATAAGTCACAATGAGGAAGAGGACCTGGAGAGATGGCTCCATTAACAAAACCCTCACCTCCCAAGTATGGACACTTGAGTTCAAATCTCTGGCACCCAGGTAAAAGGCCAGACATGGTGGTTCATGCCTGTAATTCNATTGCTGTGGAGGCAGAGACAGGAGGATCCCTATAGCTTGCTTGCCAGCCACTCTTATCAATCAGTGGGCCCCAGGTTCACTGAGGGACACTGTCTCAAAGAAAAAGGTGGACAGTGGTTGAGGAAAGCACCTAATGCTTACCCTTTGGTCTCTACACACATGCATATACTTATGCATGCACACAGGTACACAGGCTATGTACACATAGTCCACACGTGAACATGTACACACATATACATGCACACACATACACACACACACACACACACACGTATCTGTTGCAGTGAGGATGGTTTTGACTGAGTATAAAGACAAAAGCAGAGTCTAACTAACATTCAGTATTTTTTGGAAATGCACATCACACTGATTCAGGCTGAGCACGGACTGATGGGGATGGGATGAGGTAAAGGCCCATCCTCTCAGGATCTAATGCACTCAGCCTGGCATCAGCAGAACCAGGGAACTCAGGAANGCAGATCAGCTCCTGGCTTTAGGCTCGGCTTAAGGAGGAGGACAGAATGCATCACATCAAGGCAAGATAAGAACATCAACTGGGAACAGAACCCCCTTGTCTAGCCAGCCAGGAGGAAGGAATTTCAGCTTAAGGAAGCAAATAGGTGTGTCAGAAATGTCTGTTACTTATCCATCTCNCTGGGACACTGGGAGAGAGATGCTCTATGGACAGTTGGAAGAAGCAACGGTACCTGCCCTCTCCTAACATCTTACTCTTAAGAGGACACAGAAGGACAGGCCTCTCTCCCCAGTAGTGGTGGTAATGATGGAGAGGGAGCCAGAGCCCAGTTCCCTCACGGGAGACTCTCCAGCCAGCCGAGTCACTTCCTGCTCACTTGTGGCCTCTTGGAGAGGGCTCATTCCAGAAACCACAGCACTCTGCCTTTCCCAGGGAGTCCAGTGGGCAGCTCACTCCCTAAGCATTTTGTGTTTGCTTCCAAATGATAGGGAGGTCATTAATTTTGAAATCGCCCTTCTTTGGAGGAAAGACTACAAGATGTTTTTTTCTTCAGATAATGCACNGAAAGTCAGACTCCAAACTTTCTTTCTTTCTTTTTTTCCCTTGGTTTGGTAATATCTTCAAGTTAGAATAAAGTATGCTACCTGATAATTGCATTTTTAGAAATTGTATTGTTTCTTTTCTGATTTGGAAGGCAATATACAGTCTTTATAGAACATTTGAAAAATACAGGAAAGTACAAGTAAGGATATGACCACTAACCAGAGATAAATATCAACCTATGCCATTGATTTCTGTAGGAATGTATATTGCCTGGAGTGTAGTATGCATATACATTCATAGAATAATTGGTTCATTTATATAGCTGACAATACATGGTAAACATATTTAATATCTATAAACAAATAATATCTANGCTAAGAATTTTAACTATGAAATACTCTAGTGTATGGATGTACCATAGCTAACTTAACCAAGCCCTTCCTTATTGTTAAATGTGTAGTTTGGCTAGGCTCTTAAAAAAAGATTTATTTTTAATTTTTAATTATGTGTTTGTGTGTCTCCATGTGAATACGTGTATATAAGCGCAGGTGTCTGCAGAGGGCAAGGCACTGGATCCCCCCGGAGCTGGAGTGATAGGTGGTTGTGAGCTGCCCAATGTGGGTACTTGGAACCAAACTCATCCTCTGGAAGAGCAGCTAACATTCACAACCACGGAGCTATTTCTCCAGCACCTGGTTTGATTCTTAGTAATATATGATGCCATGATGAAAAGTGATATATGTACCTTTGAGCACATGAATCATTTTAGTGTTAATTCTAGAAGAGAAATGTCTAGACAAAGAACATGCATTCTCTCCAATTCTTTGGGGAATGTCTCCCACAACCTTCTATTAAGTTGTAAGAGTGGATGGACTTTTCCTATAAGATGGGTGGGTGCTTCTACATATTTTTTGCTGGTACATATATNTACTTTGGAGCCTTCTAATATCTCAGTACAGTTAGTGAAAATGCTAGGCTACCATTTCAGCTAGCCTCTCTCTGGCTGTTAAGGAAGTCCGCCATTTTTCTTAGCTGTTTGTCATTCTTGTTCTGGCTGCCTGTGTCCAGGAGTTTCACTCTTGTATTGCTGAGTTCTAAGATTTAATCTGAAGAAAAGACATTGGAAACTACTCCAAAATGAACTTGAAAGGAAATTGGTTAGGAACTGTTTTGAAAAGTAATAACAGCCATTTAAAATAAAGGCATGTTTGCATATGGAATTTTCTTGAATCCGGTCACTCATGTATTACTTTAATCCCCAATTAATTTTTTCCAGTCCAGTAAGGCACTAGATTTTATAGACTCTAACATGAGAATGCACACATTTAAATGATAAGTTAAGGGTAAAACCCACACAAATTACCAGGTGTGGTGGCGCACGCCTTTAATCCCAGCACTTGGGAGGCAGAGGCAGGCAGATCTCTGTAAGTTTGAGGCCAGCCTGGGCTACAGAGTGAGTTCCAGGACAGCCAGGGCTGTTACACAGAGAAACCCTGTCTTGAAAACAACAACAACAACAACAACAACAACAACAATCAAACAAACAAACCACAAATCTCTTCCAAGAGGCCACCTCCACAAACATCTCTTTCTTGTCCCCGTGAATTCCTGGGGTTTGGTGTCCATTGCAAACATTAATGNTCTTGATGATGTGGGTTTTGTTTGGCCTCCATGTGAAAGGCCCAGACACCGTAAGAAATTGAAGTAAGAATCTCCCTGGAACAGGTCCCAGGCCAGTTTGTACAGTTCGCCCTGGTTTAGAGGAAAAGGGAAGAATAGAGGTAAGGCTTTCTTCATGATCCAGACTGCCAGCTTCAGAGCAGAACCAATGTCATCAAAGTACTCTCCTCGAAAGACCTCCTGATTTTAGATTGAGAGTTGGAAAACCTGTGGTAAGTATCCAGCTGAATGGTTCAGTGTTTCCACGTCGTCAAAACAGAGGGGCAGGACTCACCAAATGCCGGCACCCAAATCATTAGTGGANTGATCTAAGTCTCAAAAGACAGACGAGGTTCAGATGGATCTCTATTTAGAATAAAGATCACATTCTTAGTTCACACAGGCAGCTGCCACCCTCATTCTTACTAAGAAATCCATTCATATCCCATCTCTCTGCTTCTGTCACTAGTAAAAAATAATAGTCAGATCTGCTGGTGCAGACAAATCTAATTGTCTTANTTCCAGAGTCTCTCAGATGCCTGGAAGGCATTGGTTCGGGAAATGAAGGCAGACGAGGTAACCTGAAGAGTTTCTTTTTCTCATTTCTTCAGGTTTCAGAAACGAAGACAATGAGACTTTGGCGTGGGAGGGCGTCATGAAGGAGAATTACCTTGTCAAGATCAACACGAAAGCCAACGACAGCTCAGAGGAGTATGTCAGTCACTCACTTCTGTGGCAAGGCACCCTTTGTATATGTAAACTGGAAGGACAGAGGCAGCTTATCTGAGCATGCTCAGTAAGACATGTTTTCATTGGAGAGCGATAGTACCTCAAAAATACTACTGAGGCAATTGTAGATGACAAATACTTAGACATATGAAACTCCCTCAACACAAGGAGAGATCAAACCTCAGTTAATCTATTGGTCCCCTAAAGAACATGGGACACAAAGGGGTGCTTGGAGGCTACATCTTTCCCTTGGCACAGTGAGGTGTCCTGTGTTCAAGGTGCTGAGATCTTGAATGTATTAAGATAGACATATTTGGTTGTGAGCCCAGCCTTGGCTGAGCAGGGTGGTGGCACAAGCCTTTAATCACGGCACTCGAGAGGCAGAGGCAGGCAGATCTCTGAGTTCAAAGCTAGCCTGGTCTACAGAGCGAGTTCCAAGATAGCCAAGGCTACACAGAGAAACTCTGTCTTACAAACAAACAAACAAAAAGAAAATGAGGAGGAAGAAGGATAGATATTACCATCCACAGAACCAAGAAACAAGAGCCACAACTGCAGAAATGAGTTCCAGGAAGACTCAGAGGTCATGGGTATTCGCATTATCTTGCAGGAGCCACTGGCACTTTTGTCTCTGCAATGCTGAACCACAGAGGCAGAAGGTGGCTTGTTACAAGCCATCTCCAGAAATTCCTGACTATCATTTTTAAATTGTGGAGGGCTTTTTATAAATCTCTATATGACCCCACAAGTCATTAAATTTCTTGAAGAAGTAGGGATGTCAGCCAAGTCTGCAGATGGTATATAAGTAGTGTATTACGGAGTCTTTGAAAGCCTGTTCCTCCTATTGTGAAGGTTGACCTTCCTCAGTGACAGCTGTCACTTTTCCTAAGAGCTTAAACACCTCAGAATATACTCTCACCAGTAGTAGTAAATATGAGTACAACTAATCTCTTTGCTAGAACCAACACAGCTACCGAGGGGTACAGAATGCCCTTTCCCTTGGGACAGCATGGATGCCTGTGTTCTAGACTCCTGTATTTTGGATGTGGAGGAAGGTAGATCTTCTGAGTCAACTTTTACCACCCTGTCAGCGAGCATAGCATTACTTCTCTGTCTTTCTAATTGGGGTGAGAAAGGAACTCTGTTTTGCTTGGGGATGAGGAAGAAAATCAGAGAGATCAGTGTAGCTGACACTGCCCTGAGCCCAAACTGAAGACTATACATAATCTGTCTTCTGTCCTTTGAAAGATGAAAACAGGGCCAAAGAGCCTCCTTCAGACTCTTTCTTTTAGTTTATTTTCTAATTTCTTTGCAGGATGAGGCATCGGTTTAGACAACTGGATACAAAGGTATGGGTCAGTTCCGGAATGATTGATTTTAGCTTTAATGTCTTTGAGTTTTCAGCTACAGGCTGGTGTATAGAGTCAGAAAACAAAAGAAGACATTCACTGTTAAAAAATTAGACATGGTTCTGTTCAGCTGTCTGCATGATTCACCTAAGAGCTGGAGCCTGGGGCAGAATTACTTCTTAAGCTCTCAGTCCTCATGTAGAGTAGCCCAGAAGTGCCACTTCTGTTAGATTTAACTTTCAACTTGACACAATAAAATCACCTTGGAAGTGGGTCTCAGTAACTATATCTGTTTGTCCTATGGGCATGTCTGTAAGCGACTGTCTTAACTACATTACTGGATGAAGGAAGACCCAGCCCACTGTGGGTGGCACCATTCCCTAGGTTTGGATCCTGGGCTGTATGAGAATAGAGAAAATGAGCTGAGTTTACATATGCAGGCATTCATTCTCCCTGCTCTTACTGTGGATGTGATGTGATGAGCTCCCCCAAGCTTCTGCCACTGTGACTATATTTAAGGTATACAGTTGGACATTTTGACACATGTATACATCAGAAAATGATTGCCACCATCCGGTGTTGGAAGCCCTAGCCACTCAGTGCAGAGCCTCCTGCATCCCAGGAGCTGTCTTGCTGCCTCTTCCTCCCTTTCTGTCTCCTTCTCTGTCCTCTTTTTTCCCACTCTGAACAACCAAAATTCCTTCCTTTTCATTCATAGAACTGTGGGGATCATTTTCTGAATTTTTGTTTCTAGAGCAAGCATTTAGTATATTTTTGTTTTCCTTTTAAATTGACTTTATTTCTAAACAGCTCATTGAGATATCATTGACATAAATTCAATATACTTGAGGTATACAGTTGGATATTTTGATTCATGCATACATCGCAAAATTATCATCACAGTCTAGGCCAGCTAATTTACATACTTACATAGTCACTGTGTGCAAGTGTCCTAGGATTAAATTTAAGACCTCTGATCTCAGCACATCTCATGTATATAGACAATATTAATGTCTAGATGGATATTAACATATGAATACAGTATAATAGTAATCATTCTCACCTCAGTGTACAATAAATCCATTGGCATTCCTCCCTTCCCTAAATCTTTTGACTATTTTAGCCTTTACATGCGAGTAAGATCATGCAGGAGGGGCTTACCTGTCTGTGCCTCACTTATTTTACTCAGCACAGTGTTGTCTGGACCATCTGTGTTCCTGCACATGGTAGAATTTCCTTCCTTTCTTCAAGGTGAAATTGTTCTCCGCTGTGTACATGAACCGCATTTTACTTGGGTTATTTCTGGGTCTGTGACTAGGACAACACAGGATACCTCATCCTCCTGACATCAGCTCTTTAGCTGTGTACCAGGAGTGGGGTAGCTAGGTTCTTTTTAATATTTTGAGGAACTTCTGTATTGTTTTCTGTAACAGAAATACCAATTTTACCAAATTCATTCCATTTTTTTTTCCAGGAAAAGTTTTTGGTGTAGTCTTTGTTACAAGATATTATTTAACACCCTCTGCAAACAGATCTAGATAGTTTTTATTTCCTTTCTTACCTGATCATGTGGGCTAGGGCTCCCAACATCATTTAGAATAACAGTGGTGAGGGCGAGCAGTCTTGTCTTAAGATATTAGAGATGATGGAATATTGAGTATGGTGATAGTATTCTTTCTTTGTAGTCTTTATTGTGTCTACGTACGTCCTTATTTTCTTGAGTTTCTATTGTGAAAGAGATCTGGAGTTCTCTGCTGATTTTTCTGCATCTGGTGCACGAGTCATGTTGACTCTGTTTTCTATTTTGTTCATTTAGTTTACTACACCCATTGGTTTTCATATGCTGAACCATTCTTTTTGTTTATTTGTTTTTCAAGACAGGGTTTCTGTCTTGTGTAGCTCAGGCTGTCTCAGAACTCACTCTGTAGACCAGGCTGGCTTCGAACTCATAGAGATCCACCTGCCTTTTCCTCCTGAGTGCTGGGATTGAAGGTGTGCGACACCACTGCCTGGCAAGCAGAACCGTCCTTAGATCCTGGAGATAAATTGCACTTCATTGTGGTGTATCGTCACTTTAATGTGCTCTTGAATTGAGTTCCCTNTTATTTTATTGATGTTTTTGTATCTTTACTCAGTGGGATGTTGGCCTCTAGTTCTCTTTGCTGTCTTTATCAGACTTTGGGACTGGGGTAATCTTGGCCTCATGCATGAAGCCTAGAAGCAGCCCCTCTTCTATTTTGTGGAAGGGTCTAAACAGGATTGGTGTTTGATCACCTCTAAATGTTGGATGGTATTCACTCATAAAGCCACCTCTCAGTCCAGAGCTTTTCTCTGTTAGGAACATTTTGATGTTGATTCTTTCTCCTTGCTTGCTACTAGTTTGTTTGTGCTTTGTATTCTTTAAAAATAATTATTACATTTTCATTGTGTATGTGTGTATATGTTTGTGTGTATGCGTGTGCATGTGTGTGTGTGTGTGTATGTGTGTGTGCATGTGCATGCCACACTGTGGGTGCAGAGGCCATAGAACAACTCTTACGATTTGGTTCTCTCCTTCAACTATGTAGGCCTGGGAGATCGAACTCAGGTCACCAGGCTTAGTGACAGGTGCCTTTACCTGCCAAGCCATCTCGTAGGCCCTGGGTTCTGTGTTCTCGATTCAGTCTCGTTGGGTTGTATGTATTTAGAGAAGCCCCTGCCTAAGTAAGGTTCCAGTAGCACAGTGGTTGGCAACCGGCCCTGGTGGGAAATGAGGAGGACTGGATGGAGGTGCTTATTTCATGAAACACCTGTTTTATCTGGCGTGTGGCCTAATGACCTGTGACCAGCCTGTCCCTGGAGCAGGAGCTTTGTATGTCCTTGCAGGTGCCTTTGTGACTCTTGGCTTAGCCAGGTGCAGTTTATACCTATCTGCCCATCACTCTAGTTGCTGGAGCCTGTTAGACTGTGTTCTCCCCACATCTGAGGAAAATCCAGGCCTGAGCAGCCCCTGGTTCTTTAAGTCGGCATACAGCTACAACAGAAACAGCTTTGATTGCAGTCTAGTTAGAGGTTTGTTGGTTTTGTTTATCTTTTCACAAAACTGACTCTTAGTTTTCCTTATTTTCTTTTTGTTTCTCTGTGTCACTTATTTTACTCTGAGAGTCTTGTGCTGTCCTCGAAGTGGCTTATTAATACCATCTTACTAGTGACAAAATCCCCTAGGGGGAGCAAAACCCTTTCCATCTCATTATAACTGAAAACAAAGTTAGTCACACTGACCTGAAGCCCAGAAGTGGCTTATCGCTGTGCTATGCTCACTGAGGCCATCACGGGTTCTCTTTGTTCTTTTTTTTTTTAATTAAAGGAAGAGGTTCTCACTGGAAACAGGCCCAACTTCACACACATATCTGTCTCCCCACCTTCCCCCCTCCAAGTAAGTCACCCAGCAAGCTAAGAGCCAACTACACAGAAATTAGAACTCATCCATTCACTTATATAAAGTATATTAAGGTGGCCCGTGACTTAAAATGAGGCACAGACCTCATATAATATGCAGCATAATCTTATGAATCATTTATGTGAGTTATATTTTGGAGTTTACTGTTTGTGTGTGTGTTAGGAGGCATACAATCATATCTTACTAGTATCTTCATAATTTTTATTAGTGTTATATTTTTGTATAGCAGAATTTCATTAGTACCTTATTAGTAACATCTTGCATACATTTGCATACATTACTCCTGTGCTGTCATAGTTTGCTGGATCTAGGAGGAAAGAAACCCTTTTTGACTTGCATTTCATGAAGCCGATGTTGGTATTTTTGCTAGCTGCTGACTGTAAGTAAGCAATAAGCAGGGTCTGCCGCGCCTTCCCTCTGTTGCATTTACTGGTTAGTGTACTTGTCATTTAAAATGGAATACTGGAAGTTTGTCTTAAGACCAAGTTCTGTTTTTTCTCCTCTTCCCAAGCTTAATGATCTCAAAGGTCTTCTCAAAGAGATTGCTAATAAAATCAAATAAGGTGGGTGGACACTCATGGAGAGAAATCGGATTACAGCAAGGTGAGTTGGCTGTTGTTTTTTTTCTTGGCTCTGAAAATTTTAGTGTTTTAAGGATATTTTAAAATTGTAGTGGTCTCACTTATTTTATTTTCTTATGTTATCAGCTTTGATGATAAAACATTGTACAAACAAATCAAATAAGTCACAGTCTAGAGACAAAGGAGTGGAAGTTCCTCCTCATGTCCTCCTGATGGTGGCTCGGGCACAGTTAGCCTGCAGGGTCTGTGTAATATGTGTCANCCTTACAGCCATTTTCACACATTGAAATGAGGTCAAACTGACCTAATATTTGCTAATTTTTCCTTCCTTAGTACTTTATCATGGATGTTTTTGTGGAAACATGCCTAAAATGTCCCATATTCTCATGGTTTCTTATGTCTACTGCTGTGGGGTAGGTAGATGTATGCTGATTACCTTTTTGCTAACTGAAAANGTTCTAGGAGGCGTGGGAGGGTTTTAACAACAGCTTGTTTGCACACTAATGTGTAATTCAATTAATTGGCAACATTGAGTTTAAGGCTTTGCTCCAACATCTTGCCATTTATTTTAATCATGTTTTCCCAGAACCTCTCCAAATCCTGAGACCAAATGTTGAAAATTTTGGGAGCATGGGAAGGTGGGGAGAGAGGGGCACAATTATGGGTGTTCTGTTGNTCTACAAGTAAACTGTAAGGAATAGAAACACAGTGAAGAAANCCCTTCGCCATTGGTATTGGCAGAGTGTGGCAGAAGGGTTAGGACTGTGATGTGCTGGCCTCTTGCACTGACTTCTTCCACTGGTCCCTATTCCTGACCCCTTACATTGGTGTTGAACACTGACNTCCTCACACTGATCCCTTACACTGACGCCTTGTGCTGACCCCTCATGCTGGCCACTTGCACTGCCTCTCACACTGGCCCTTGNGCTGTTCTTTNGCACTGGCCTCCTGTGCTGCCCTTTGCCCTGACCCTTACCTGCAGTAAGTACTTGGACTGTAAAGTTTCCCTCTGCAGAGTGGTCATGCCGCAGGGAAATCCTGGCGTCTTTGGCCATTCATCTNTGTTCTTTGAGTCCTGGCAGTCCCAGGTCATAGCTACAGACCTCCATTATGGAGGACTTACACCTGATAGAATCTGAAACTGCACAGAACTTCCTGAATGTGTTGAAGAATTCAGCCTTGAGTACTCAGGAGGAGCCCATTTCAACACCTTCACAATGATGCTTAATTTAAAAAATTAAAGTTTAAAATAAACTGCACTTTGGATTTTGAAACAGTTTTCTTAATATATGAACTGGGAAAAACAGGAAGGAACAGATAAAACAATTCAAATGATAAAAANAAATCTAAATGTGATTAAAGAGTTGAAATAATCATAAAGGATTCAAATCCATACTAGTTCACCCACCCAGAGAGCTCTGATCTCTTCCTTTCAAGTATTTGACTGTGAGATGGGCAAACAGACTGGCCTCTGACCCACCCACCCTGCACTTAGCATTGGCCTTTGTTAATATGCTCAGAGTTAATGAAAGGGTGAATAAAAATGACTTTCAAGGGTGTGGTATTTACTCTTCAGTGTGTGCACCATGTCCTGTGTGTACACAGTGTGTACACCATGTGTGTGCACGTGAAAAAGAAAGACAGGATGGAAAGAGAACCCAAGAGAACAAGCATCAAAGCCAGGTGTGGCCATGGCACTGGTAATCCTGTCACCGGGGAGGCAGAGACAGGTNGATCNCTGTGTTTGCTGGCCAACCAAATCAGAGAGCTGTAGGCTGTGAGCTGTGAGAGACATTGTCTCAAGAGGCGTACAACATCTGAGGAACAACACTGGAGGCTGCTCTCTGACTTCCACATTCATGACACTAACATACACACTAACACACTTAACAC
>LZPO01055148.1:81824-95532 GCA_001675575.1 Neotoma lepida
AAAAAAAAAAAAAAATAGTAATCCTTGCCTACCACATGTTAACTGAGAGCTGAAGACATCATTCACGACTTTTGAAAAAACAAAAAACAAAAAACTTTTTTCTTGTTTTTCCCCCTGCTCTTTATTCTCATTTTTCAAAAACAGTATGCTTCTCCTGCTATTTCTTGAATCTTCAGATCTTCGGTGCCTGGGTGTAGAGAGTGGACTCTTGGCTCTTTTCTGTCCCAACCTCAACCTCACCTCTGTACAACTAAATTTCTCAACTCTTTGCTCTCCCAGGAAAACTACATAACAGTTTTTCTCAAGTGTTCCATAGCCATAGAGGTGTGTTCTGTTTGTGATCCTGACCACACTGTCCATGGAACAGCACGTACCCTTTCATGGTTGTCACTAATACTCTGTGACTCACATTTGGTTCTGTCTTAGTCAGTATTCTATGGCTGTGAAGAGACACCTTGGCCACAGCAACTCTTATAAAGAAAGCACTTAACTGGGTCTTGCTTACAGTTTCAGAGGTTTAGTCCATTTTCAACATGGTGGGGAGCAAGGCTGCTCCCAGATCCAGGCAGACATGGTGCTAGAGAAGTACCTGAGAGTTCTACATCTGAATCTACAGGCAGCAGGAAGGGAGAGACATTGGAACTAGNTTGGGCTTTTGAAACCACAAAGCCCACCCTATCACCAGTGACATACTTCCTCCAACAAGGCCCCTACTCCAACAAGGTCACACCTCCAATTCCTCTCAAGAGGTGCCACTCCCTAAGGACTAAGCATTCAAATATATATAAGTCTATGAGGGACATTCTCATTCAAACTACCACATCTACCATCAGAGTCCAAGATGGGCCATGCTTTCCTGATGACTTCAAAACTGGAGTTAGTCAGAGCCATGTGGCAGCTCTAGCCAATGAGTTAAACACAGGAGAGTTCTTTATGTGTATAAGCCCTCCAGAGCCTTCTCTGTCTGGCTTTGCTCACCTTCAAGCACAAGATGATTGAGAGTGATACCACACAATAGGAAAGTAAGCCTCAGATTATTCTTCCCACAAAATAGGCACTAATTTAACATCACGGGGCAGTGTCAACACAAAACCCGTGGCTTTCATCTTAAAAGGAACAAGAGATGGTTTATTCTGGAGCCATTTTGAGTAACCATGGCCCAGGAACACAGACTTAGGTTACCCTAAATTCCATGTTCCAATATGAAAGCAGTTTAATGAAGCTTTTATAGTTTTTACCTACCAAAGAAAGCTGTACATCAAGGCAAGTTTAAAATGCATTGGTGGGTACATCATAGAGGTGGTTACAGCAAGATGGAGGAAGCTTTTCTATAGGTCTAAGATGCTATCTGACAGTGTTTTTAAGCTTCAGGGTTAGTGGAAGCTAAGTCAAGAGATTTCAGAATGTTTCTATTTATTAGTCACAAGATGTTAGTTCAGACAGTGGTGGGTAAGGAATGCCTATTCCAGGGCCTAAAACTAGCTCAAGATAAGGTCTTTAGCTTCGAGACCTATAACATTTTAATCTCTCCATGGCACTGAACTCTTAACCAGTCACCCTGTCTCTGCAGACACAGCTTCTTTTCAATTTCCATCCCTAGTGAATTCCTTGCACAAGAATGTCAAGAGCTAGTGACGGGGTCTGGCCCCTCAGTAGGGAAGTTGTAGGAAGCCATCTTTCCTAGTCCCGTCCCCCACACAGCGTTGAACAAATGGATGGGAGGAGAGACTCACCTGCCAGCTTCCAATAAGCACTGCTTGAGTGCTGATTGAGGAACTACTTGGGTTTTGCTCACCCAGGGGTGCTGATGGAACCAACCCCTCTCTAAATGCTTAAATTGGGAGTTCAAGGAACTAGAAAAAAAAATCATGTCCCAAATCATTTGAAGGAATGAAGTGATAAAGACCAGGGCAGACCTAAACAAAACTAGAGACTAGAAAAACAGTATAAGAGAACTAGCCACACTGTGAGCAACCACTGGAAAATGGCAAATAGATAAGCCTTTAGCTTATCAAATGGCCGACCTAAAGGGTTCAAATGAATCCATCCAGGAGACGTGTAGGTGATTGATGGGAATGTAAAAGGATGCCCATCCACCCATCATGAGGAAGATGCAAACTGAAGGCAGAGTGAAGTTTCACCTGACATTTGTTAGGATGGCCATTATCCGGAGAAGAGAAAATACTAAGTGTTGGTTAAGATTTGTGGACACTAGACCCTCGGAACACAGTTAACAGGGAGGTAAAAAGGATTCGGCTGCTGTGTAAACAGACAGCAGGAAGTTTTCTCAAATTCTTAAGTTTCTTAACTGAATTGCCTGTGGTCCATCAGAACAGTGTGGCAGGGGCGTTGTGGAGGCACAAAGCTGCCCCTGTCAAGGGGGCCAGAAGGCAAGAGAGCTGAAGAAAAGGAGGAGGAAAGTGTTCCTTGGGACGCCCTGTGAGGTACTTCCTTTCTGTAGGCCTCGCCTCCTGAAGCCAACAGCACCACCAGCAGAGGTAGCCTGTAACACAAGGACCTGTAGGGGGGGGGTCATATTCAAGACACATCAGTCGCATGAGCGAAGTCCCCTGGCTGAGAATCTCTGTTCTATATTAGCATTTCTCAGACGTGAGTGTCGATCTGAATCAAATAGGGAGGGGGGTGGTTCTACAGGGTGGTGGTGGGGTTTCTGTCAAATAAAAGGGGCTAGTCCTGTATCTGGAGTCTCTGTTGGCTGCTTCTGGATGGGTCTGAAAGACATACATTTTCAGCAAAATCCTAGGTGGTTCTGAAGCAGTGGGCTTTGCTGCTGCAGCATGGCGACCATCCTGACGACACCACTGACATTTCCAGAGCACAGAAATACTGAGATGAGGCCAGCAAGCTGACCCTTGGCCGTGGAGCTCGGTTTAGAAATCATGATGCCATAAGAAATTAGAAAGCAGCTGTGAAGTTCATGGTTTGGGGATCAGTTGAAGATTCCATTTACTCATTTGTTCTAAATTTNGTGATCCACTTCCCCACCCCCACCCCCGGCCAGGTGCAAATAATATGGCAGTAGAGATGAGAAAAAGGAAGTGACCTTGGGAAAAAATGGAGAGTAATGCATCTTTGTTTATGATGCGGCCACCCTCCCACTGGTCCTTGCTCAGTGTGTTTCCAGGTACTCCTGTTAAACGGTCTGTGATACGCTTTATATGATTTTCCGAGGACTGCGCAAAAAGCTATACAATGCTTCACTACTGCCACCTAATTTTGAATACCTTGGACCAAGCATCTGAGGTTGGAATAGCAGAAAATTGCAGGGATGAGTGTGGCACACATTTCTGCAGATTGGAGGAAGAACAAGAAATCACCGTAGCATGAGCGTGTCTGGATGGCTTACATTTAATCTTCTGGGTTTACAAGACATGATGGAATTCTGCAGGGGCATTTTAAAAATCATCACTNTTTAGCTCTCATCAGAGCCCACCCTGCACGCCTGGTGCTAACACTTAATTATAGCCAAGAGAATCTGAGCAATCCAGCGCTCCCTCCTCACCCCGCAAGCATCAAGCACAATCAATAGCCCTGTGCTGGCAGCACGATGCTGTTGTTACCTCCTTCGTCTCCTTCGATCATCTGCAATTGCTTTTATTACTTCAGCTCATTTAATGAGACCAGAGTGTTTGGAGCCAGATGGTGACGTTAGTGTGATCTGGAAGACTCTAATGGAATTGAGTTCAAACCAGGTTAAAATTAATGGAATTACACATTTTAGTGGTGATTTTCTCTTAGCAGCATGCTCTGAATACTTGTTATACACCAGAAGTTAGTGCCAGCTTCACATGAAAGATCTGAAAGACAATTCAGTGAGACCTGGTATATTCATACACTCATTCATTCAACACACACGTCATTATGCTCCGTGTCACAAGCACGGCCATTGTGGTTTCTGAATCATGGCCCCTGTTATGGACTGGAGGTAGCAGGCAGGGCTAAGNAGGCAGGCAAAATCACTCTGCGTGTGTACAGTCTCTAGGGAGGGAGGAAACTGGCATTGAGAGATGAGGGTNTAGGATTTTGAGGACCAGGTAAGGAATAAAAACACAACTGCTTCAAATTCACCATTTTGTTGAGTCTACAATTCTGTCCCCTCCCCCAAAAGAATGAAATGCAAAGAGAGAAAATAAACACCGTGCATGGAGACCCGAGCTTCTCTGGATGTCTCCCGCTGTGGGGTAAAGTCCCTTGGAAAGGTCCAAACTTCAACAGTGGCCTCAGCCTGGAACTTTTCCATAGGAAAAGTCAGCAGTAAATATTGACACCAGAATCAATCATCGCGGTTGAAGTTCTGGACTGCTCCAGCCAGCCAGGGCAGCCAGGTCACAGGTGACAAGGATAAGACAGCCGCCCTCAGAAAGAACTGTCATCCTGAAGCATAGAGAGGTGTAGAGAGGCCGTCTTCCTGGCTCTGGGTCACAGTTCTCAGGATGGAGTGGGCAATGCTGCAGACATTTGTTATGTTGGTGCTGGGAATGCACTACCAGTGTGCCTTAGGTAAAGGACACACTTAGCCACCTGCTCCAGGGGATCGCAGCCCTCAGGGGTTCATCGCCTCTCACTGTGGCCTGTGTTCTTGCTATCCAGGTTTCCCGGTGTACGACTTCGACCCTTCCTCCCTGCAGGAAGCCCTCAAGGCCTCAGTGGCGAAGGTGAACGAGCAATCCCTGAGTCCTTACCTGTTTCAGGAGACCCGGAGCTCCCTGAAAAGAGTGAGTGAGTGGGGACCCCTTCCCCCACCTTCTTTAACATTTCTGCCATGTCCTTGCTTACTTTGTTGAATAGATCACTTTTATTTTTCTGTTTACAAAGATCACAGCCGGTCCTTTTTCATGCTGACTGTTTCAGAGAAGAGATTTTAATTAGAGTTTTTGCCCTGAGGTTCTCCAAGCTTCTTGGGACATCTGATTCTTCCTTCTGTGTTTTGCCTCTGACCTTGGCTTCTCTTTGTGCGTGTCCTGGTTTGTGGTGAAGAATTTCTGAAGCCCTCCTGGCTCCTAGGATGCTGTTGCANTGGGAGGAGCTACTCTACTGAGGAGCCTCTCTTCCCACTCAGCGTTGGGCTCCCAGAGTTTATAGGAATGAAACACTGGCTTCAGAGCCAAAGAAACACCCCACTTTGTCAACTTCATAGTGCTGTTTCCTGATCACCCGGAGAACTGGGGAAAGTGACATTATCTTGGGCTTGCTGTGACTTGGTATAGCAAAAATGAGGGGGGAATGGAGTAGGATCATAGAGGACCATCTCTCCTTCCTGTCCCCTGAGGATTTCACTGTCTTCTTATCAGCTTAATGGGGCTCAGAGGAAGGTAGGGACAGAAATGCTCTCCAAGCAATTGATGTTCATGCCAAAGATGAGGAAGAAATAGAGCAGCCAGTCTCATGGAGACAAGAGTAGAACCATGTGGCCATGTATTCAGGTAGCCACTACCATCACTAGAGGTCATACTGCCACCATAGTCTATGGCTTTCTCTCTTCTCCACCCTCCTCTAGACCCATGACCTCTCACACTTAGCTGTTCCTCTCCTACTCAACAGAGTACACACTGCACTTTCCCAGCTTGCCTTCGTGTAGGACAAGTCCCTTTGGCCTCCCTTTTCAGACACTGCTTCCATGTTTTCTTTTCCGAATGCAAAGCAAATTCATTGACCAGCTTCAGTTGCCTTTTCTAGCTGGGTGTGGTCATGAAGATGTGGGCTGAGCTATTGTGAGGCACCAGCCCCAGGACCTGACTGTCAAGGTTGGCACTGATCACTATTATGGGAAGGTACTTGGAGGTGAGTATAGGCAGCTGCCAGCCAAAGACCACACTGCTTCTGTAAGAAAGCCACACCAAATGAAGTTGCCTCTTTCTCCAAGCCTGCTTTTGCTGGCATCCAGGCCGTGTTCCATTGGCACTGGATGCAATTCTGTTAGAGTGCTGTAGATCCTANATCCTCGTGCCAAACTTGCAGATCAACAGTTTAAATTCACTTGTAATTTAGCTATTGCTCACTACAGAACAAAGCAATTCATTAAATAGGAGCACAGGGACAGATTCAGAGAGAACTAACCAGGGACACCATGGACACNTTAGCCGGTGAACATGGCTAAGCCAGAATGTGTGGACACGTGGCCATCTTGGTATAGTCATGTAGGCCTGACTCCAGGCCCATGTACCTAAAGACAGATGACTTAAGTGATCCTAACAGATGCTTAAGGAGATGCTTGCTGTCTCAGGGTGTTGCTCTCCCACCTTGTGCTTGCCCGCCTGTTCCTGCTACTCCTTTGCTCTCCCCCATCATTTAAGTGTATTGGTCAAGCAGCATTCTCCATGGTCTCTTCTTGAGCTCTGCATTCTACAATGTCACAGGAAGTGCACACGGGACCCTCGAAGTTTCTGCAAAATTACCAGAGATGGCTTTTACACTACTTCTCAGTATTGTGTTCCTCCTCTGAGAGGGAGACTTACCCAGGCATCCTCACTAGTCAGATGGCCTTTCCTCTCTGCACCCCCTTACAACCCCATCAGGAAACTACGGTATCTGACAGAAAGGANAGCGTGCAGCAAAGTACCGAAGGCTTTTGGCTGCTTGCAGTCAAATGGGAGGAGAGCTAATTAGTATAAAGATAGAGTTTGGAATTCTATCTTCTCTTCTAAAGAGAAGCTGAATACAAGGTCCTGGAAACCCAGCCCTCTAGCCTAGTTGCAGAAAGAATTAGCAAATGTGTTTGAGAGAGAACCATAAGGGTATGACCGAGTGGANGTTGGTAACAGAAATTACTGTGGGTGGACAGAGAAGCCTGGGTTGCCTCTTTACTCTGTAGAGACTTCCCATGGCTGACAAGACTACAATTTGTCTGACATTTCCCATCTCTCCAACAATGCAGTAAATGATTCTCCTCTCTTTACACTGTGCTGGCAGCATGAGTCAGACTTTGTCCTAGGACATTGCTCTTTCCTCAGAAAACAAGACCCATCCTTGGAGTCTCTGCTTACATTTTTCCTCTTCTGGAAGGTTCTTCTGGGTCCTTTTTTTTAATAACACAGCTACTTCCTCCCTTATCCCCCATTATCACGTGCTTGCTGTCATTCTTCAGCATGGACTTCCAGAATGGTCTTACTTAATTTTTTTTTTTTTTGCAAACATTTGTGGGGTGGTACCCACTCTGGACTCACAGCTGCCTGACATCTTTACTGCCCTGCCTCAGGTGCCCAGTGCACAGGGAGGGGCTTGGTATATCACAACATCCCCTGTTCTCAGACCACCTAGGTTCTTCAGGAAGTTGGAAAGGTTTCCTGGTATGCCACCATTGGTGGAAAGAATTAGACAACGATGTAGATTTAGTCATAGGTCAAAAGTGCTTAACCAGGAGGCAGCTTGTGGCTCATTTTCTTATTTTAGGAATTGGTGGACATGTATGGTGCCTTCATTAAGAAAATGTCACTTCAAGTCCATGCAATCTATTCTTGCTGTTTTCTAGACTGAACTGGCAAAGACTAGATCATGGCTCCAAGGAGAAATTAAGAATGAGGTTCCCAATTCTTAAGAATGAGGGGCACAATTCTTTNATTGACACATTCAATATGTAGCCTTATTTTTGTGAGTTTTTTTTTAGCTTATTGGTACCTAGTATAATAAACATTGTAGATTCATTAGCATTGAACTCACTGCCCAGGAACCTGGGATTTCCACCCAGGGCTATTGTACAATTGGCTGGTTTGAAGGTTGCTATGAGCGGGCTTTTTGGGGTTTTTCCTGGTAGGGTGTGGGTAGGGTGTGCTCTTGGGGTGGTGGCTGTTTCTTTTCTTGGAAAACCCACAAAGTGCTCTGTCTTGGCCATGTGTCCTTATCCTAGGCTAACATCTGGTCTCATGGCCTGGTCTCGGGACTAGGCTTAGTTTCTTAATTTTTTTTATAGAAATGACAGAAACCATGGTTGGGGTCTTTCATTCCCTTCTTTTTTTTTTTAGACTGATTTTAATCCTAAAATCCTAGCTCTGTAATAGGGCTCGGGTCTTCACTAGAGCACAGAGTGTGGTACTGTTGCGTTAGCACGAGGGCTTGAGTTGCGGAGAGGCTTTCTCGGATAAGCTGGAGGAGTCGCTTAAAGATCCAAGGCCCTAGGGCGAGGGCCAAAAGGAGGAGTAGTAGGGGTCCCAGAATGGAGGAGATTAGGGTGGTCAACCAGGGGGACCTTGAGTACCATGATTCGAACCATCCCTGTTGCTCTTCGTATTCTTTTTTTCTTTTTGCTAAACCTTCCTGGATTTTTGCCATGGAGTCTTTTAATACCCCTGAGTGATCTGCATAAAAACAACATNCCTCTCCTAAAGCTGCACAAAGACCTCTTTCCTTTAGAAACAACAAGTCTAATCCTTTCCTATTTTGTAGGACAACTTCAGCTAATGAGGTCAGAGAGGCTTGTAAGTGGGTGATGGCATTTTCAAGCTTTTGGATGTCTTCATCTATTGACATCCACAGCTCCCTGTAGTGGTTAGTCTGAGAAATAAGAGCTGCAGTCCCTGTTCCTAGCCCAGTCAGACTTGCTCCCATCAGGACTGCCAGGGTGACAGCAGTTATTGCCTCTCTTTTTGGCCTATGNGGTTGTAGCATCATTTCATCTGGGGAGTGATAAGTCAGTCGGGGCACTAAGCGTACCATCACACAATATTCCCTGGAGGTATGTAGAACCCGGGCATGAGCACAAGGTGTTAGGCCTGTAGAGCAGGCCCACCAAGCATCATCAGCAGGGATCAGATAGTTCTCGGTCCCATCAAGGGGAACTGTGGAGTTGCATAGTGTGCCATCCCCTTTGCCTATGCATGTTCCTTGTCCCTGCACTTCAGCTAGGGTGAATTTCCCCTGTGAGTTCCATCTGCAGGAGGAAGCATTTCCTTGGGTAAAATTAGCACTTACTACCACACCTTCATAAAAGGGAGGTTGAGCTGTATAACATATCCAACAAGCTTTAGTTANGTTCGGGTTGGTGGCATTTAAAATCCCAAGAGCCTGATCAATCATTTTGAGCATTGCCTGGTAGTGTGCCGTTAGGGGAGGCCCTGGCTGTGAGTGGGGATAGCTTTTAAAGAAAGCTTTATGGTCTAAGGGAGGACCACCCACAGGGAGGGAGGGGGTTGATGTGCTGTGGGAAGTCCCATGAGTGGTGTTTGGGAAAAAACCAGAGACAGTAGTGGAGGGGTGACTAGTAGGAGGGAGTGGCTGGTTGATGATAGGATTTGGCCCAACAGGGGTACGTTTTAAGGGGCTCAAGGTGCGGTGGATAGTGAATGTAAGGATGAGGTCGTATCCAGAACAGTATAGCCAGAGTCCCCATGTCTTACCGGTGGCCCAATCGGCCTTTTTTCCCCTCTGTGGTAAACTTAATTANCAAAGAATTGCAGTGACCCCTGGAGGTTGCCCATGGGTGGTTGGGGAAGGGCTCTTTGTCATAACAGGGACCACAGTCTACCCAGTGGCCACTTAGTTTGCATCTCCCTGTTCCTAGCATGCTTCTGTCCCCCGACTCATGGTGATCAAGTCCTTTTTAACTGGGGGCTCCCACCAGATCCATCCTGTGCTTTTGCATCCCCAAGTGGTGCAATAAGCTGACTCTGGACCCCCGCATTTCTTGATCTGGGAGCGGTCCCGGGAATGGCCGGGACATACATAGAAGTGTTGATCTCTAGTCCCTTTTCTCTGGCCTGGGGAGGCGCACCCATACCCAGGGAAAGGCTCTTGTTTGGAGGGGTCCTAAGCCTCTCCCACCAAGTCACCAAGTCTACATACAAATCTGGGAACCATGTGTCTCTGGGGTGGTTGGTAGAAGAGGTGGAGTTAGTGATAACTCCCGTCTCTATGTTAAACACCAACCATGTTTGGTTCATGGGTAGATGTGGGTTAGCGATGGCCTGCGACATGGCTAGGGAGGCAGAAAAAACGGCTAGCCAGGTTTTAAGAGTCTTAGCTTGAGAGGGTTTGGGGTGCGCTGCAGTCTCTATCCGGCTGAGTCTGGATTGTCCTCTGGTGGTGCCCACTTAACATGGGAGGCATGGATCCAGGCGGCAATCCCATCCACCTTGAGTGCAGTCGGGGTAGTCAGCACTGTGTATGGGCCCTTCCAACGGGGTTCGAGAGTCCCAGACCGATGCCTCCGGATGTACACAGTGCCACCAATCTGGAAGGGGTGTGGGACGGTAGAGTTTCTGGCTTGGTAGACCGCTGCCAAGGGCTTCCAGACCTGGTTCTGGATGATCTGCAGGGCCCTCAGTTGTGCCTGCAGACTAGGGGTATTAGCAAAGGAATCAACAGTGGGGTTGAGTAAATCTGCCATGGGGGGGTCCCCCATGTAGAATCCCGAAGGGCATCAACCCATGATGGGCTGGGGTGTTCTGGACTCGGAACAGGGCCATGGGGAGGAGTTGGACCCAGTCTCTAGTGCCAGTCTCCAATGCTAATTTTTTCAAAATCTCCTTAATTGTCCGGTTCATGCATTCTATCTGCCCGGAACTCTGGGGTCTGTATGCACAATGTAATTTCCAATCTATCCCCAGTAGTCTGGCCACTAACTGACTTACCTGGGAGATAAAGGCTGGGCCATTGTCTGACCCGATTACCTTAGGCAGGCCGAAGTGANGGAAAATGTCTTCCAGGATCTTTTTGACCACCACCTGGGCGGTCTCTCATTTGGTGGGAAAGGCCTCTGTCCATCTGGAGAAGGTGTCTACGAAGACTAAGAGGTAGTCTTCTTGGCCCCATATTTACCCGGTTTGATTTCAGTGAAGTTGATCTCCCAGTTGGTTCCAGGCTGGTTTCCCTGCATCCTGACTCCTTCTGGCACTTGGAGGCATCCTGCGTTCACTTTGGCGCATGGGATGCAGGACCCTGTGACCTGTTTAATTAATGCATCAAGCCCAGGTATATAATAGAACTGTTCCTCTCTTTTTAAGAGAGTCCNGAGCTTTTTGTGTCCCAGGTGGGTCCACCGGTGGAGGTCGGTTACCAATTCTTTGGCCATTTTTCTGGGCAGGACTGTTTTGTCCTGGTACCTCCAGGTTTTTGTCTGTTCATCGTAGTTGGCTCCCAACTGCTGAACCATGTCGANGTCTTGGTCAGAGTATTCAAAAAGGGGTTCCTTAGGTGGCTGAGAGGCCCTGGGAACTTCTAATGGGAGCACCTGTTGTCCTAAAGCGGCTGCCCTCGCCATCTCGTCTGCCATCCTGTTTCCCCGGGCTACAGGGTCATCTCCTTGCTGGTGGCCTGGGCAATGGACAATGCTCAGTCTCTTAGGCTGGAAGAATGCCTGGAGGAGATCCAGGATCTCTTGTTTGTTTTTAATGTCCTTGCCCGCCGNGGTTAGCAGTCCTCTTCTTCTGTAGATTTCCCCATGCACATGGGCAGTAGCAAAGGCATACTGGCTGTCAGTGTAGATGTTAATCTTTTTATTTTGGGCTTTTTTTAAGGCCTGGGTTAAAGCTATGAGTTCTGCCTTTTGAGCTGAAGTCCCTGGTTCTAGGGCGGCAGCCCAAATGACAGTCTTTCCATCCACCACCACCACCCCCGCTCTCCGCTCACCGTTGTGCAGGAAACTGCTCCTATCCGTGTACCAAGAGTCAGCATCAGGCATAGGTTGGTCAGTCAAATCCTCCCAGGTGCCATGGGTCTCAGCAAGTATTTGGTGACAGTCATGGTTTACCTGGTGTGGGGACCTGGTTCCGGAAGCAGTGTGGCTGGGTTGAGGGAAACAGCCGCCCCAAATTGTATCCGCTCTGGGTTCAGTAGCATGGTCTGGTAGTGGGTGACCCAAGCGTTCGAGAGTCACCAGTCTGGCGGCTGGAGAATGACAGTTTCTATAGCATGGGGAGCTATGACAGTGAGGGGCTGGCCCAAAGTTAATTTATCTGAGTTTTTCACAAGAACTGCCACCTCGGCTATCATGCAGAGGCATGGGGGCCAGCCAGTCACCACGTTGTCCAATTTCTTTGAGAAGTAGGCCACGGGCTTTTTCCAGGGCCCAAGCTTCTGGGTTAAGACTCCCTTGGCTACCCTCTGGTGTTCATCAACATACAGAGTAAAAGGCTTAGTTATGTCAGGGAGGCTCAAGGTTGGGGCCGATAACAGGGCCCTCTTTATTTGGTCGAAGGCTCATTGCTGCTCCTCTCCCCAGGCAAAGGGGACATTNGACTTGGTAAGAGGGTACAGAGGGGCTGCTAGCTCAGCGAAACCTGGTATCCAGAGGTGGCAGAAACCGGCACTGCCTAGGAATTCTCTTAACTTTTGGGTACTGGTGGGTGGTGGGATCAGGGCGACAGTCTGTTTGCGGCTTTCTGTCAGCCACTGTTGCCCTCCCTCCAGATGGTATCCTAGGTAAACCACTTGCTTCTTGCATATTTGAGCCTTTTTAGCGGAGGTTCTATATCCCAACTCTCCCAATCTCTGGAGCAGGGCCCCCGTACCTTCAAGATAGTCCTGTTCAGTCTCTGCTGACTCTGAATTGGCTAAATCTTGGTGCAGGGCCTCGTCAAACAGGGTTGGGGAATTTTTAAACCCCTGTGGTAGTCTAGTCCAGGTAAGCTGCCCCGAGAATCCAGTCTCAGGGTCCTTCCATTCAAAGGCAAAAATAGGTTGGCTTTGGGGGCTCAGCCACAGGCAAAAGAATGCATCTTTCAGGTCTAGCATGGTATATCAGATGTGGCTCGGGGGGTAACCTACTTAACAGATNATAGGGATTAGGGACAGTGGGGTGTATATCCTCTGTTCTTCAATTAACCTCTCGTAAATCCTGAACTGGCCGGTAGTCCCCCATACCTGGCTTTTCTACTGGCAACGGGGGTGTTCCAGGGGACTGGCAAGTTTTTAAGATGCCCAATTGCAGGAGTCTCTGAATGTGAGGTCGAATACCTTCTTTTGCCTCTTTACTCATTGAATACTGGCGGATTGACACGAGGTTTGCCGTGGGCTTTAAGCATATCACTAGGGGTGGCTAGTTTGTAGCCAGTCCCATCCCGGTGGTCTCCGCGCAGGCCATAGGGAATTTGGCAAGCCACTTGGGGTCTAATGGTGGCGGCAGGGTTGAGGGCAGTTTGTGCAGCCGATGTTCATCCTCCAGGTGGAGGGTTAATGCCTGGAGAGGCTGCCCCCCTGGGCCAGCAACTGAGGCTCCTCCTTCAGGGAAATGGATCCGTGCCCCGACCTTTGAGAGAAGATCCCTCCCTACTAGTGGGTACAGTGGGGCAGTCTGGCACCAACAGGAAAGAGTGAGTGACCCGTCCTGTGCTAAGATTAACTTTCTGCTCAGTTGCCCAATGATACAATTTTCCCCCGGTAGCTTAGCTCCCTGGACCCATGAGGTCTTGGTGCTCAGGGGTCCTATGGATCNGGTAAGAACAAAATGTTGAGCTCCTGTGTCCATCAGGAACGTTACTGGTTGGCCCCTCACATCAAGGCTTGCCTGGGGCTTGAGGGGGGGGCTCCTGGCCCTGACTTTCCTAATCTTTATCCTCCAGAGACAACACTGCTGCTGGCTTCCTTGGCCCCCGGGGCTGGATCCTCCTTGGGCAGTCTTTTACCCAGTGGCCCTTTTCTTTGCAGTATGCACACTGGTCCCTGTCCACTCTTGGCCTCCTTCTGTCTCCCAGGTCCCTACTCTGCCTAGGTTTATCCTGTCCTTGGTTTCTCACTATAGTGGACAGGATCTTAGTTA
>LZPO01055148.1:117059-131776 GCA_001675575.1 Neotoma lepida
TATATATATATGTACATAATATATTTGTAATCATGAGATGGTATCCATTCCACCACTAAGAGTTTAGTATGCTGGGCACAGTAATGCTTGCCCATGCTTAAGAAGCTGAAGTAAGCCGGGTGTTGGTGGTGCACGCCTTTGGTGGCGCACACCTTTAGTCCCAGCACTCGGGAGGCAGAGGCAGGCGGATCTCTGTGAGTTTGAGGCCAGCCTGGGCTACCGAGTGAGTTCCAGGAAAGGTGCCAAAGCTACACAGAGAAACCTTGTCTCCAAAAAAAAAGAAGCTGAAGTAAGAGAATCATAAGTTTGGAACCAGCTTAGGCTTCATGGTGAGACCTTATCTCAAACAAAGATGGAGTTGCTTGTGCCAGCCTTCCAAAAGCAACCAAAAGTGAAGACGTTATAAAGGAATGGTTCTTGTGCACAGCTCCCTGGCACAAATGCTCTAACATTGGCCCCTACTTGTATTCTGTTCACGGCGTATATTTCAGACACAGACATTTGTGCTTCAAGACTGAAGAATTAGTAGGAGGTGTTGGGACATGGAACTGGCCTGGCAGAGATGAAGATATTCTAAAGAGACAAACGTCCCTCCCTTTGGCTAACAAACTGTGAGACAAGGCACTCTGGGGAACTGGAGTTTCTTCTAGGAATCTCACACTGGGAAAGCAGAAAGGCTGAAGCCTGGAACCATCTGAGAAGTTTGTGGTGATATTTTATTTGTGCTCTAATAAATAAAGCTTACTTGGATATCAGAGGAAAAAGCCAGCCACTATATTAAACATAGAGGTCAGGCAATGGTAGCACAGGTCTTTAGTCCTAGCATTCAGGAGGCAGAGATTCATCTGGATTTCTGTGAGTTCAAGGCCACATTGGGAACAGAGTCAGGCATAGTGGCACACGCCTTTATATTTCAACACTAGTTAACCATAAAGGTCTGGNGGTCTGTACAGACAGACAGCAAGTGATAGAGCTGGGCAGAAAGAGGAAGTGATGTAGCTGGACGGAGAGAGGAAGCAAGATGACAGGGCATAGAAAGATATAGGCATGAGTATACAGAAGTAGCTCTCTCTTTGGCTGAGGATTTCTAGCAGAAAGAAGCTTCTAGTAGTAAGAACATGGTTGGCTTCTTTCTGCTTCCCTGATCTCTCAGTTTTCACCCCAATATCTGGCTCCGGGTTTTTTATTAATAAGACCATTTAGCAATNCGTCTTACAGAAGTTACTTTCTGGAAAGAGATTTCACACCTTTGCATCCTTGAAACTATGATTTTGTGTTGTTTTGTTGTTTATTTGTGTTTCGTCGTCTTCCCAGTGAGGAAAACTGGACTTACTCCTTCTTTTTTAAATTAGCACATTTTTTTTGAAAATTTCCTGCATTCATATTGTATTCACATCTTTTTCTCCTTCCTCTCTCCTCTCTTCAACTCTTCCCAAGTCCTTCCTACTCCCTCTCAAGGTCGTGACCTCTTCCTCTTTAATTGCTATTGCTATAGAAACCATTTAGTGTTGCTCCTACGTGTAAATGTGCTTAGGGCTGACCTATCAGAGGGCTCATGCCAAGAGAAGACTACTTCTCTGTCTCTCTCTTTCTGCANCCATTAATTGCCTATAGTTCTTCATCTGAGAGGGGATGCCCTGTTAGAGTTCCCCCATCCACACTGACACATCAGCTGATGCTGTCATTGTGTAGGTCTTATTTAGGTAACCATATTGTTAAGATGTCCTGGCTGCAGCTTCTCTGTNACATATAGAAGACACTATCTCACTGCAGACATCTGTTGGGCCTCGTAAGGCCCGGGCGTGAGGCCCAGTGTAACTTCCTGAGCCTAACTCGAGTTTGGTGACCTGTCTTTGGACCATGACTCCCGCTTAGGAGTGACTCAGCACAGCCCGACCCCCAAGACCATCTCTACCTAGCTACCACTATCGTGGAAAAATCTCATTGACCCTCAGCCATTACCCCATCCCACGTCACCCCAAGACCCCTTCCCCTTCACCTCACCCTATATAAGCCCATGCCTGATGCAATAAAACGAGTTCCTGCTTTGACAGACTCCTGGCTCAGTGTGGTTCTCCCCAGGGATCTGGGGGGCTGAGCCATGACATTCACCATCCTGCTCAGCCCCAGGGAGAGCCCAGCTGGACTGGCTCTGCCTCCACCCATGCCTGCCAGTGATACCAGCAGATATCCTGGTCCTCTGGCTCTTACAATTGCCACACTTCTCTTCAGCAATGTTCCCGAGCCTTAGGTGTAGGGGTCGGGTTGTAGATGTATCGGTAGGGGCTGGGCACCCCACAGTCTGTTGTTCTTGGTATTTTGCTCATTTATGGCTCTCTGTGATGGCCTCCACCTGCTACAGATGAAGCTTCTTTGACGAAGGGAGGGAGCTACATTCATCTGTGTATATGGGGATAAGTTTTTAGAATGGAGGTAGAGATTATAAACGTGTTCCTGCTTCGCTTAAAATTCTTACCCCAACATTTATAAATCGTAAACTCTCTCTGCCTTTACGGTTGAACCCAATCACTCCCTCTGCCTTAGTAAACTGCTGCACTCCGGGCCTACCAAACACCTTATCTGTAAACACCTGTGCAGGGCATCAGGGATTTCCTTTATGGTCAAAGTAGGATAAAAGCTAAGCACAATTTAGTTATTAATTTCCATATTTTTGTAATTTGCCAATCTTAAATTCACCAAACATTTCTTCCCCATCCTTCTGGAGAAGACAGCAATAAATACACATAGGTGTGAAATGGCTAGCCCTTGCTCAGCAATTGTCATTGGTCCTGGAGAAAGCTGGGGGTTGGGGTGAGGAATACTTGTAGGCAGAACTGTTTGACCCCCATGAGTCTGTGCCTAGGGAGAGTGAGAGCCACACCCCCACTGAGCATGCCTGAATGCACAGCCGAGGATCCCAGGCCTTCCTGAAGGGTAGCGGCTTTTTCCTGGAGCATTTGCCAGCAAGCTAAAATATGAACACAGTCAGTGGAGAAAGTGGCTTCAGCAGCTGCTGCCAACAACAGAGACATCAGGAAGATGAACGGAGCAGGTGAGTTCCTTAGACTCAGAACGCTCAGCTGAGGCTGTTTGTAAGAGCTAACGCATGTATCATTCCCCTCAGACCAGCACGAGGTGAGGCTTTCAATTAAACACACCAGCCTTTTAGCTGCTCTCGGGGGAGGCTGAGGAATGTGGTCAGTGCTAGGATTCTGTCTCGGCTCTGACCACAGGGCAAGACAAACAGTGACAACCCTCTCCACAAAAATGTCATTGTGCCACCATAAGACTTTCAGCAGAGAAATTCTGGCATCTCTCTAGAGGCAAGTGTGATGGGAGTCATCTGCCAAAAGTGACTTTTTTTTTTTAAACCACAGGATCAACAGTCACGTCAGGCGTGACACTGTTGCATTCTTCGGAGGTCCTGGGAATATGCACACAGCTTTGTAGATAGTGTTTACTCTCTTGTCATCTCACAGCAGGGAATTAAAAGTTGTCCAGGGTTCAAATGTTTAAAGCTTTCCTTGTGTTCCATCCCCGGAACACGTCATGTACTATATTGTCCCTTTGTCACCTGGGTCCTCCTATGGGAAAAGCTAGCTAGTTGATCTCCATCCTTTTTAGGGCTTCCTCAGCCTGGATATCAGTCAAGGTCTTAAGTTTGGAGAGAACTTCCTCAGACTTCCTTTGTATGTTGTTTTCCTTCCCAGATTTGCAATAAGAGATGGAATTCTGATCCTGAGAATAATTTGTGCATGTCTTACAATAAGGGGTCTCAGTGGTCATGGCTGTTGGTAGCTGTAGAAAATGTATATAAGAGAAATGTGAATGTCTTGTGGTCAGAATTATTCTTTGAGGTGTCCCCTGCTGCAGATGGGGCCCAGTTCTAGTCCAGTCCTTTAAAGTGAAGCTAGGGTTAAATCAGAATAGATTGATTGATTCTGAGTTTTCAAGACTACTTCTGTCTTCCCTCCCCTCCCCTCCCCTCTCCTTCTTCCTCTGTTTTTCCCAACATGCCTGTTCCATTCGATGCTTTAGAAGAGGGAGGAGAATCTGAGTGAGGACGTGGCGTTTCTACACATTGAGCAGAGCCCACTGACCTTTGAAGTTTAAGCGAAGCCTGCAAGAGGTGCCGTGTGGTCGAGGGCCCAGCTGTGGTTGCTATGGTAACAGCTGCAGCCACCAGTCCAAGTAGCACATGATCTCTTGTTGAGCGCATCCCAGGGGCTTATAGAATGACTTAGGAATAGGGGAGAGTCAGAAACATCTTAGTCTGTCTGGGCTGCTATAACCAGATACCACAGACTTAAGTAACAGAAATTTATGTTTTGCAAGTCTGGGTCTGGGAAGTCCAAGATCACAATGCCATCAGTTCCTAGTGAGTGCTCTCTTCAGGGCTTGTAGGTGACTTGACGTGGTGGAGAGCAAACCCTGCTTCCACTTCTCCTTCTTAGAAGGACACCAGTCTGGCCCTCATGACCTCATTTAAGACTGCTCACCTTCCAAATGCCATCATACGGAGAATTAATGTGCGCATGGAAGGAACACAATATTCATTTCAAAACAGACAGTCATTGGGGCTAGAGAGATGACTCAGTGGCTAAGGCACTGACTGCTCTTTAAGAAGACTCAGGTTCAAGTCCTAGCACCTGCTGGTGGTTCATAACCTTCTATAACTGCAGTTCCAAGACATCCAATGCCCTCTTCTGGCCTCTGTGGCACACAGCCATACTGTGGGCAAAACACCCACACACACAATATAAAAAATAAGACAAATTGAAAAACAAAAACAAAAAACAAAACACAAAACACAAAATGAACTGACAAAAAACCAGGTCATCATGAGGCATTAGACAAACCAGACCTCAGGAACTTCGGGAGCAGTCACCACCTACTCTGCCCCAGTCCCTGCCCTGTGCTATCTCATCCCACAATAGGGGACACAAGCCAATTACATTTCTGGCTTCACAGTGGCTACAGTCTTGACTCCACTCTTCAGCTCACTCTGCAAAGAAATGGGTCCCTCCTGTCCTCCTGGAGATGTCACAACACAAAAGAAGAGAACTGATTCAAACCAACTCGTTCTGGCTGACTTCCCTATTACCTGCACAGAACATTGGGACAGTGAAAGATGCCGCCATTCTGGGATCCCCAGACTTCTCAAACACACATACGTGGGTTGCATATTCACCACAAACCCACGTCTGTCCTAGTCCCTTCTCTAAGCCCACTTTCATCTCCTCTCTCCACATCTGGCATCTCCACGCCACCCCTGAGTGTGCCCCTAACAGCTGACTTCCCCTTGCCTGGCTAAGGTTTGTTTTTCTCTGTCCTATTTTCATGCCCTCCCAGCATGGAATGTGGTGTGGGTTCTGATGTCTGTTTGGGTTTTCATGCCTTACTTCCTTGATAGCGTTGTCCTCTAATAAGTCAAATCCTGCCAAGCACCGGAGAGTTACTAACTCTTTCTTAAGTCAGTGTTAATACACCATGCTTCCTCCTCACTGCTCTGCTCTGTTATGCTGGTCTATCTCATGCTCCTACTCATTTCTAAAATAGCACTTGAGTGTGGCCATCCCAGCACAGATAAGTGGTCAGCTATGCAACCAAGATCTGGTTGCTGATGGGTCTACACTGGCAAGGAGGAAATGCTTTGTTTTAAAAGGAGCTTTTGTCTTTCTGTCCAGCATGTAAGGGTCTTAAAAAACCCTACCCCATCCCTAGAAAACAATGGAAAGCTAAACAGACCCCCAAATCAACAATTCCTCTTAGAATTGTATCACAAGAGCACACAGAACAAACAGATGCCTCCGAAATTGGAGAGACAGACAGATACAGAGAATCCCAACTTAACTAGATAGAAATCCAGGAAGAAACCATTTAGAGTAAAAACATCTGAACTATAGTCAGCAAATTTCTAGAGGATTGAAGTTGTCAAGTCTGAGAATCCCAAACTGCATGGGGACCCAACATAGGCACAGGCACACTTGAAATATCTTCTCTGTAGACCTTCTACAAGGTCCACACCATGAACACACCTCCACCAGTACTCGTGTCAAACTCACAACACAATTTATAAAGTATAAAAGAGATCAGAGAGAGAGACACATACACAGAGACAGAGACAGATACACAGACACACACAGACACATACACAGTTTGAAGAGACCAAACAAGCATCTAAGCCACAGTCAAATATGGCAGGAATGTATGAATTGTCACATTCATGTCTGAATGTCTTAGTTTTCTGTTTCCTTAACAGAATATCCCAGATGGGATAAAATATGAGCGATTGAATTTGCATTGGCTCATGCTTCTGGAAGCCAAGCAGTCTAGATTACAAGGCTGCTGAGGGGCCTCTCACTGCACTATAACACAATAGATGGCCTCTCACGGCAAGGATGCACATGAAAGAGAGAAAGAGTTCACAACAACTAACTCCCATGCTAAGTGATTTGTTCCCATGACTGTGGTCCTATTCCACTCATGAGGGATGTGTTTCTATGACCTGATCATGGACACCATCAAAATGACAAATTTTGACCTGAGTTTGGATGGGACATTCAAACTACAACAATCACGGATTTCAAAGCTAGACATAGCATTAATATACCAAAGCCTTTAACAGAAAAACCAGACAACGTGTAAGACCAGACAGATGTTGTAACCAGAGAGATGGAAACTCTAAGGGAAGAAAAAAGCAATACTAGAAATGAAAACCATGGAAATTGGAATGAAGAATATGTCTGATGGCCTCCACACTCCTGTAGACAGACTCCCTGAGCCTGAAGATGAATGAATAGATGGTTCTTTTTTTTCTTTCTTTCTCTCCCCCACCCCCGAGACAGAGTTTCTCTGTGTAGCCTTGGCTGTCCTGGAACTCCATCTATAGATCAAGCTGGACTCAAACTCAGAGATTCGCCTGCCTCTGCTGGGATTAAAGGTGTGAGCCACCACCTCCCAACTCTGAATAGGTATTTCTGAAGCAAGGAGCAAACACAAGAGAGGGCAGATAATCTGAGCATTGTAGGCCAACGATAAAAAGGGGCAATCTGTGTGTGAAGAGAAAGCTAGAAGGAAAAAAAAAGAGTGAGAGACTGAACTGACTGATATTCACCCCAAGATAACAGCAGACATCAAGCCACAGGGCCAGAAGGAAGAATACCAAAACCAAATACAAGGATGCATGTCATACCCAAATTCAGGAGGTGGGTCTCTCTAGAATTTAGATCTGAAATGCCCCTCTCCCAAACCCTATNTTGATATCTTGGTTCTCAGTCTGTGCCACTATTGAAAGTGGTGGTGGTGGAGGGTACTTGAAAAGTGGGGACTTGTGGGAAAATTTAGCTCATTGGAAGGAAGCCAAGTGACAAGTGGGACCCCAGACACTTCCTCTTCCTCTTTTGCCTCCCAGCCAAGAAGCCAATGGCTTTGCTCTGCCCTGAGTATGGGGCAATGTGAACATCCCCACACAGACACACAGATACATACACATAACTACAACCAAAAATAAATATTAAAAATAGCCATGATAGTGAGCAGTGGGGTTGCTGTCCTCTGATAAACATGAAGAAAATGAGACAAGGGCCCCTTTGAGGACTAGATGGACCTCTGTGGCCATCAGGTGTTCCTGTGTCCTCTTCTTCAAAGCCCATGCAGGCCCACCTGGCATCCTTCACACCCCTCCTGTGAGTGTGCACCGAGAGGCTCCTCAGCGAGCCCAGCCACCTTAGCCCTCTGTGATCACCATAGGGGCATCCTGCAGGAGGGGTGGGGAGATAGGACCCAAAGGACCCTGTTAAGCCTCACAGCTTTGTGTGCTTTCTTCTAGCGGGAAGGCCTGTGGTTTTCAGCTTCTAACATTAGACACAGAGTCAGGAGACCTCCAGGTTTTTCTCTGCCCATGGCCCTGGCATTCTTTCTTTTGCTATCCAAACAGACACTCCCTTGGCTCCCATTCAACAAAGAACTGGCACCCTAGAGGCCAAATAGTCTGGTCTCTGAAGAGCAAACAGAACTAAGACAGGTAGGAAACCTGAGCCTTGTTTGTCTCTGAACAGGGTGCTAGGGGCGTAAGAGCCCTGTGAGTCACCTGGAAAAGGGGGACACAAGGCTGATGCCTCAAGGCTGCTGCTTCCTGGCCACCCTGGGGCTGCTAAACCTAAGGCTCTATGTGGCCGAATTTGCTGCCTGGGCCCTGGCTGTGTGGCAATGAAGAGCAGGGCTTGGTGTTTACAGTTGATTCTGTTAACTAGGCCACAGTTAAACTGGAAAGTGTGTGTAGTTCTATGGACAAAATCATAGGGGCTGACACTCTCTCTAAGCATAGCTCTCCCAGCAAGGCCCACCCCCAGATCCATTCTGACTGTTCTATGCCACTCAGGTCGGGGTGATTTGTTACAACAGGAAGCTAATAACTCTAATTATGTCATAACCATTTTCCCTCACAGCAGCATATTACTCTGTGGTATAAAGAAGCCAGCCAACCTTCTCTCATAAACTATTTAATGTTTGCAAATGGAACTACAATAAATATGAATTAAATACACTTACGCACACATTTTAAGAGTCTGTTCTGAGAGTGGAATTCCTGGAACAAAGGCCACACCCTTCACTTGGGCACAGTGCATACCTCTCTTGCATGAAGCCTAGCACTCAAAAGCCTGTAATTTCTGTAAATATTATTTTATACTAGTTGGTACAAGACATAATGACTCTATGACTCATTCATGTAACAGTGATGACAAGAGCCTTCCTTGTGAGTGTAAAATGGGCCTTCCATAAGCCAGGCACAACCTGGTACTTTGGCCGTCTGGCTTACCCTTCCTATGTATGTGGTCATCATGAGCTCACATCTGTCACATCTGGTTTGGGTGCCCAGTGTGGACTTAAAATGTGCTTCTTTGTGATTTTTTCTTTTATTGATCTGAGCTCTAAAAGCAAATATTGAAAACACAGGAAAACTNCTAAACATCTTGGGACAAGGGTGTTGTGGTGACCTTGCCCTCAGTTTTTAACAAATCGGTAAAGCAGTGGTTCTCAACCTTGGGTTGTGACCCCTGGGGTCAAATGACCCTTTTGTACTGGCACATACCAGATATCCTGCATATCCAATATTTGCATTGCAATTCACAACAGTAACAACATTACAGTTATGAAGTAGAATCAAAAATAATTTTATGATTGGGGGTCACCACAACATGAGAAACTGTATTAAAGGGTTGCAGTGTTAGGAAGGTTGAGAACCACTGTGGTAAGGTTAAAAAAAACAACAACTCTGCTGGCCATTTGGAAAGCCTACACGGTCTTCTAGCATCTCCATCCTGAAGAAATCAGCAAGAAAGACCAGGAAACTGTCTGTCTGTATTGGCTGATTTTATGTGTCAACTTGACACAAGCTAGAGTCATCAGAGAGGAAGGAGCCTCGGTTGAGGAAATGCCTCCATGAGATCCAGCTGTAAGGCATTTTCTTAATTAGTGCACAATGGAGGAGGACCCAGCTCATGGTGGGTAGTGCCATCCCTGGGCTGGTGGTCCTGGGTTCTATAGGAAAGCAGGCTGAGCAAGCCATGGCAGGCAAGCCGGTAAGCAGCACCCCTCCATGGCCTCTGTGTCAGCTCCTGCCTCCAGGTTCCTGCCCTGTTCGAGTTCCTGTCCTGACTTCCTTCAATGATGAACAGCAATGCTGAAATGTAAGCTGAATAACCCCCTTCCTCCCCAACTTGCTTATTGGTCATGGTGTCTCATCACAGCAATAGAAACCCTAACTAAGACACTGCCCATCTGGAGTCTGGGGATCTGGGCTTTGATGTGAACTTNACTGACATCTAATTATATTTTCCCTGTGAATGTTTGTGAGTGTCACTTAAGCTTGCTGACATATTGTGGACAATGAGAGAGTGCTACACAGAGTCTAAGCATGTCTCAGTCTGCTGCTCATGCTGATGGTCAAAGGGCCCCTTGGAAGGCAGGTGTGTGTCTNCTTCTAGGACTTCGGCATTGTGCCTCACCTGCATCATTGGGCAAGTCTTTCTAACCACTTACTCCAAGGTGGCATCTGGAGTCAAGGTTTTACCAAAAAACAATCCAAAGACCATGATTATGTAAAACACATGTAATTGTTTTAGGGGCTTTTTTTTTCTCATATGTATAAAACTTTGAGTGATGGGTTAGAAAACTGTCTCAGTCTGTAAAGTGCTTGCCACCCAAGTGTGAGGACCTGAGTTCCGATTCCCCAGCACCTATGGATAATAAAAAGCCAGGTGTGGCATAGTGACACATCTGTAATTCCAGCATGGGGTAGGACCCTGTAACTAATTGGCTAGCCAGTCTAGCCAATCAGTGAGCTCCAGTTTCAGCAAGAGATCTTGTCTCAAAAGATAAGGTGAGGTGGGGAATAGAGGAAGACACCCAGTGGAGACCTCTGATCCCCCGTGTATACATGTGCCCATATGCATACATATACACCCACACACAAATCATTTTTGGTTGTTACATGAACTATTATCTTCATGCACACGATTATAATTAGAAACAGTAAATAAAATAATAGAATTCATACTGAACTGGATACTGAGCAAAAGTGTAAACTCTGAATGGACAGTCCATAAAATTTCCATGGCCACTTGTAAACTTCTAAGAGTTTTCAATTTTGATATGGAGTCTGAAAATGACTTTAAACGCTTAGTTCAGGAAGAAGTGATTATTATTATGATAGTGGAGGTTAACTGTTACTTTGACCAACAAGTATGGACGAATGTCCTGGTTGTATAAAAGGAATGTAAACATACGTGCACAAAACACATGTGTACACACACATATATGCACATACAGGGTACACAGGGGCACACATGCACACGTGCACAGACATGCACATGCAGGCACATGCATACACATATGCACACATACATGTACACACACATGCACACACATGTGCACACACATATACACACATGCACACACATGCATACACATGTGCACACACATGTACACACACATGCACACACACATGCACACACTGACAAGTATGAGACAGATGCATGAGCAGTCCACCTTCCCTCTCTGCATCTCCATATGCCCATGCCTCTTCTTTGGGAAGACGTAACATTTTTTTTTGTTCCAGAGCAAGTCTTTCCTTGTCAGAATAAAAACAGCATAGGCATGGATGACCACTTGTATGTAACATCCTTTAAACATTTACAGAGATTAAGTTACTCGCGAATACTTTAGCTAAATTATTTTTTATTTTCTTTAAATGTCTTCAGTTTGATGACCTTCACTTTTTGAGTGTTATTTTTTTCATAAAATCTGCTGACTCATGAGAGTTAGGTAAAGCTATAGAGAAACCTTGCAGTGAGTGTGGGGTCTCTCCAGCCTCCCTGCCGCCATTCTCACAGTCGAATCAATGGTAGGAAGATCAGCTCCTTCTACCAGCTTGGAAATAGATACCTGGACCCCCACCCCACCCCATGGCCAGGGTCAGCAAGGAGTTTGCTTGAGGCCACTGCATTATCCCACACCCCCACGGCTTTCACGGTACCTCCTTCCTGGCATGTGAAAAGGAGTTAGTTGATTTGTGGTAGACAGCAGAGCTGAGAGAGAGAATTGATCCTGGGGTCTGAGCCCTGGATTCAGTTTATCCTGAAGTTTACCTGACATCTGTACTTCCAGAACCACTGCAGCCCTTGTCCTTTCCATCATTCAGGGCTGGCTGCTAAACAGTCATGATGTCTAACACATCTTATTTTATACAAAACAAAACAAAAGACAACAAAAAACAGAGTCCACTGAGCCAAAGCAAAGTAGAAATTACTCGACTAAGACCCTGGGGTATCGGGGACAAGATCAGGAGCCAGGACTCTGACTCCTAGTGACCAATGTGGCATTCTTTCTACCTCATAGTCCTTGTGAGCGTGAGTGAGTGCTTCCCAATGTCTTCCCAACTGTGCTGTGATTTTGGTCTCTTCTGAGCATCTTTAATGTTCAAAGAAAGTGAAGAAATCAATGAAGCAGTATTTGTTCCAGTGACCATATCTTATGATCTCTCTTTTCAAGCTCCTTTTTGATGCTTAAGGAGCCCACGATGCTTGCCTGGTCAGTAACATTTTAAGAAGTTGATATTAACGGGGTGAGCCATGATTCCTGCTCTCTAGTTAACTTTTGAGCTAAATGATTTTGCTCATTGCTGTGGCATGCTTAGAAAGGACTTCTGATTCGTGAGGATCCCTTACACCCATTCCTTCCTGCTCTAGCTGTGCCTCTCAGGGAGAATCACAGAGGCAGGGGAAGTTCTAGACCTTTCCTGTAGACCTGAACCATTCTTAGGTACCANAGCCCACTATTTGTTTCCATTTCTTCTCTTTGTGGCTTTTATTATACTTCCTCTGATCTCCTCCCCCAAGTTCTAGTTTCATCTCCATTATTCTAATAAAATACTCTGATCAAAAGCAACTTAGGTGAGGAAAAGGAATTATGTAGCTTAGACTTCCAGGTCATAGTCTAACATTGAAGGAAATCATGACAAGAACTCCAACAGAAACCGTGAAGAAACATTGCTCACTGGCTCATCCACAGGCTCACTCACACTCAGCTAGCTTCCTTATGCAGCCCAAGACCACCTGCCCAGGGGATGGTGCCTCCCACAGTGGCTTGGTCCCTCCTCTATCATTTAACAATCAAGACAATCCCCCCACAGACCAATCTGATCTGGGCAATCTGTCAACTGAGACTCCCTCCTAAGGTGACTCTAGGCTGTGTCAACTTCACAGTTAAAGCTGATTAGAACCATCTATTGACACAGTTTTACTGTTGATTTTTCTGGGTAGTATATAAAGGCATATGGTACTAGATCACAAATCAGAGAACTCATTTTAGCACCCAGAAATGGCCCTGAACAGAACAACGGGATGTGCCCAGGCTCTGCTCACTTACATGAATTTGAAGCTCAAAGCCCCCCTTCCTCCACAATACATTCCTTGCCAGAGCTGTTCTGTACCCCATACTTGTTCTGCAGTCAGTCCCCCNGCACAGACTGGGTGGCCTCTATNTAAAGGACATGTTATCAGGGAGGAAATCTAAATGTAAGGTCCCATTAGCATCATCATTAAAATACTCAACCNAAAACCGCAGAAGCGTTATATTTCTTCCTAGACTCCTTGTCAGCTTTCACACTCATAAAATCCCCAGATCTTCTATTATCACATTAGCAATAGAGACAAAATGTCATCTCTCTCATGCTCTGCCACTTCCCTCTCTCTGCCACTGAGCAATAACCATGCCAACTAGAAACATCACAAGGTCGTCTGGCTGCCGCTTTTTCTCTANAGTTGTGCACCATTGGGTTTGGAAGGTACCGACTAGATGGTACAGNGACAGACATCTCTGCCACTTCTCAGTTCTCATTTTATATTTAATCAGTCACACACAACCAGAAATAACACAAACCTGGGAACTTCCCCTGAAAACGTTATGCTAAAAAACATAATAAAGCTTGGACTGGAGAGATGCTTAAGCAGTTAAAATTGAGTACTGCTCTTGCAGAGAATGGGAGTTCAGTTCCCAAGACTGATGTCAGGCAGCTCACAACCAACTCTAACTCCACTGCAGGGGATCTGACACCCCTTCTGGTCTCCTCAGGCCCCAATACACATTCATCGTATGTTCACATAAACATACACACATACGCATGGTTAAAACATCTTTGATTTATGTTATNGGTAGAATTTTTTAGTTTTTATTTTATTACTCCCTCACAAAAGACATGTAAGACTCTAACCCCAAGTTCTTCAGAAGGTAGTTTTGTTTCAAAGTAGGGTCACTATTAATGTGTTGACAATACCTCACACTGGTACAGAATCGGCCCCCAGTTCTATAGGATTGTTGTCATATAAGATGATCTGTGAGGACAGACACACAGGATGAACCAGTGTGACAGCAGAGGCAGAGAAAAGAGTCTCACAGCTGATAGCCTAGCATGCCAAGAACTAAGGTGATGAATACAAAAGTCAAGAGAAGGAAGGCAGTACTCTTTGTAAGGTTTCAGGAAAAGCATGGACTGTCTACAGTGACTTTAGACTTTCAGTCTTTAGAACTGTGAGGTAGTGTCTTTATAAACCACATGTGGACATCACAGTGTGACTCTGATGATCCTGTGGTCCTGATGAGTGTTTCTGCTGATGAGTGTTTCTGCCCAGGGCAGCAGCATGGGTAGCATCTGTGTGGTCTGTGGGTAGGGCCTGGGGACTGGGTGGAGAGGTGGAGAGACAGAGGGAAGCAGTCAGACAAATAAGGGAAAGAGAGATAGGGTGAGGTCTTGCCTGAGATGTTTCCCACTTACCTTCCAGGGATGGAGGGGGGGAAGGNTGATGCTCGGAGAAAGCAAGTAGCTCTTGTAGCCTTGGCTTGGTTCGTCTGTAGGGACATATCATAGCCTGTCCTTGGCCATAGACCAAGAGACCCTGAGTTAAATATGACTGCTATCTAAGAGCCTTGTTGTGGTTTGGATATGAAATGTCCNCCATGGGTTCATGTGTTTGAATATTTGGTCCCCAGTAGAGGCATTGTTTGGGGAGGTAAAGGCTTGTTGGAGGAAGTGGGTCACAGGAGGCACATGTNTACGCACACGTGTATGGAGACCAGAGGTCAGCTTTGGATATTGTTCCTCAGGTACTACTCAGCTTGCTTTTTACCCATATTTTTTTAATTGGAATTTTTATTAG
>LZPO01055148.1:136288-146436 GCA_001675575.1 Neotoma lepida
GCCTTAAAGAGCTGCATGTTTTAGTTTTCCAGGATGGAAGTTTGTCGTAACAGCTTGAGGCAAGGAACGCACTTATTTCTTTATTTTTTTGTCAAAAGATTCCTCTTAAGGCTCAAGCTGTTCACTGGGAAGCAGGCTCCTCATGACAAATTTTATACTCATTGGTTTTGGGGGGTTTTTTTCCCCTGAAGGGGAAAGCAAAGAGAGTTTAGGATTTGTCAGAATGTCTCTGATGATCTCAGTCTACGTTTGAGGGGGNAAAACAGAAACCAATGCCAGGTCAAGTCAGATGGATTGAGCAAAATATTTTAAGAAGGAAGATAATATATGAATTGATGGTAAATTGAGGCGTGATGGTGTGTGCCTTTGTTCTTCAACTTACAGCCACACCCCATATGAAGACTGTACCCGTGTTGTCCCAAGCTTCTCAGTGGATGGTCCTCTCCTTCAGAAAGGACCTGTGGGATTATATCGGTTAGGTTTTTGGTGGGTTTGTTGTTGTTGTCATTGTTTTTTATCAATTTGACACAAGGTAGAGTTATCTGGGAAGAAGAACCTCAATTGAGAAAATGCCCTAGACTGGCCCTTAGGCAAGTCTGTATTGCATTTTCATGACTGGTAATTGATGTAGGAGGGCCCAGCTCACCACGGGTGGCACCATCCCTGGACTGGTGGTTCTCGGTTATAAGAAAACAGGCTGAAAAAGCCATGGTGAGCAAGCCAGTGAGCAGTACTCCTTCGCAGCCTCCNCTTCAGTTCCTGCCTCTGGGTTCCTGTCTTGAGTTCCTGCCCTGATTTCCCTTCATGATGGATGTAAGCTGTAAGATGAAATGAGCCCTTTCTCCCCTTCAGTCACGGTGTTTCTTAGAGCAATAGAGAGTAAACGAGGTGGGGGGATGTTTTAGGGGCAAAGTCTGTAGTTTTGAAAANTTTTTTACTGGTATATTTTAATAAATCTATGGCATATGGTATATTGGGTTTTTAAAGAAAATATCTTTCGGGTGTATCATATACTTTGATCAGGTTCACCTGTTCTATCCTCCTCTGCCTCCTCCTTCCCATTCTCTCTCCAGATAGTCCCCTTTCTCCCAATGTCGTCCTTCCACACATGTAAATGAGTTTGTGTATCTATGAAATAATCCAGGCTCCACAGATTAGACAGAGTGTATTGTCTTTCCCAGTTTGCNTTGTTTCACTTACTGTGATGATCTCCAGTTGTGTCCATTTTCTAACAAATGACATAATCCCATTCTTTTGTAGTGACAGAACAGAATGCCATGGTATACAAATGCCATATTTTCTTTATCCATTCATCCACTGATGCACACTTAGGCTGATCCTATGACTTAGCTGTTGTAAATGGTACTGTGTCTGTGATCGGTGACTTAGTTTCTCAAACAGTGACTGTGTCAATGTTTATTTTATTATTCTTTCAATTTTCTCTACGTTTGATCATCTCCATATAAATAATAGGTCTTAGCAATGAGTATGGTTTCATATTCTCAATCCGAACATCTGAAAGCCATGTTTCAGTGGAAAAATATTTGAAGTGAGATTAGACAATATATTCACTCACTNCCCCTTTCAATGTGTCATCCATGTGCTCGCTATTAGATATGAACATGCGGACTGTAGCTTCTTGTTTGAAGATTTATGTGAGTGTGGAGTGTGTGTGTGTGTGTGTGTGTGTGTGTGTATGCATGCACGCATGGACTCTTTCCATGTAGGTTAGATGATTTGGTGTTTTTCCACGGCCACTACTACTCTGGCTACACCCCTTATTTATTTATTTTTTTCTATTTCTGTTTGGATAGTTTGCCTTACTTGTGTTTGTAGCCACTGATTCCTTNTGCATGTCTCAGGTGCTGTCAGCCTCATCCAGTGTTTTACATTTTCTGTTTTATCTTCATCTCTGGATGTCCTGCTTGGACCATTGCACCTGTTACACTTTCTCTCTCATCATGGTCATGTTCTCTACACCTACCTGAATGTATGGAGACAGTTTATAATAATTATTATCATCCTTGCCTGCTAATTCAATCCTCTCTATCATGTGAGCAATTTGTCTCCCACCTCTTTGGCTGGTGAGTCCAATTGGACATGGGATATCGTGGCCCTCATTCTCAAGAATGCTATACATTTTTGGATTCCTTGAATTTTGTTTTATCACTTACTGAAGTCACATGGAATTCAGTCAATATTTTTGAGGCTCCTGTTGAAGTTTTTCTAGGGCTGGCCCAGTATCGCTCTGAGTCTAGGAAAATGCCTAGACAACTACTCCCTTGCCTCCATCAAGCCAATTCTTTTCGGGGGATGTTACCCACTGCTTCACTATCAAAGGCTCTTACGGCTCGGGGTGGTGGAAAGAACCCCATGTGAATTCAGAGAACTGTTCTAGATTCCTCCTTCTGGAGTGTCTTTTGCTGAACTCGGTCACCTCCCACACACTCAGATCAACACAAACCAGAATGCTTAGAGGTTTCTCTCTGGCTTTCACTAGAACCATCCTTCTTTGTGGCTCTTCTCTCTCCATACTTTGCACTGGATTCTTTCCACATTGGTCTTCCTGCATTTGGTCTGTTTATCCTCAGGAGCTGGGACTCTGTTGGACCTCCCTCCTATAGTCCAGCAAGGCAACTGCTTCCTGACTTTGTTTGTTTGTTTTGTTTTTCGAGACAGAGTTTCTCTGTGTATCAACCCTGGCTGTCCTGGAACTAGCTTCGTAAACCAGGCTGGCCTCAAACTCACAGAGATCCACCTACCTCAGTCTCCAGAGTGTGAGACATGCTTGCCGACTTTAAACTGAGGTGATGCCAACCATCATCCTGCCTCTAAGTGAGTCTCTGCCTTGGACAGTCCACTTCCTAGGAAACAGCATCTCATATTCCCAACATCCTTTGCTTATAGAAGCATGTAGCGTGCTGAGACTCCACCATGGCCGGCAACATAGAACCTTGTCACCAAATCGTCTTTAATGTTGGGAACTTGATGTCACAGGAAGAAGAGATGCAACTAAAATGGAAATGGCCTTAGAACTCTACCTTCCTAGTCTGACTTAAACACACAGCAGTGGAGGTGTAAAACCCTCTTGGGGTAGTTACATTAACAAGCCATTATTAGTCTTTCATGGTTTTGGCGGCCACATTTTATGCACAGCAGTGAGTTGCCAGGTCCTGTGAACTTGGTTACAATTTCTGCTTCATAGGAATCAGTGTCAGGATGCTGGTCCCAGGTCTTATGGGCTGCTTAAGAATATTTTTTTAGGCAAATTGGAATAGAAAATAAGCCCCCTGACCTCATGGTAGTGAGTGGCCAGGTCAACCAAAAATCTAAGCGTGCTGGCCACCTAGTAACTTTCCTTTGAAACCTTATAATGAGCAGTCAAAATTCCTCAGTTACATAGTGACGGAAAAGTAATTGCAAGCTTGAAGTACCTTGAATACCTGGAATTGAATTTTGCAACAAATCTTTAAAATTGTCACTTATATTTGATTTCTTTACACTGCATCTAATGGCTTCTCCACTGAAATATGGGTGCTTTCGATTTTTCATTTTTCTCTAATAGCTCCTTTAAAAATTAAAATCTTGTTTTGTGGCACCCACAGGCTGGCACAGTGTGCTGATTTTATCCCAGCTGCGGCACAGCTTGGGATGGCTCTCTGTGCGGCCAGCCATTCACTGCTGTCCTTGCTTCTCACCACCCCCCTCACGGTAAGCCTGGCCAGCTCCTCCTTTTGTTTTGGTTGTAGACTGTCCAAAGGCATTGAGCCTGACATGTTCACATCTTCTGGTTACACTTAAAAGAAATACAGATGTACAGCCAACTACTTTAGGAGAGATTTTATTTCTACAAAATCGAGAGTCATGGTATTTTCTTTTGTTTAGGTTTTTTTGGTGGGGGGGGGTATGTGCATGGTGTGTGTATGTGGTGTTCATGTGGGTACACGCATACATACATGTGTACAGGTAGAGATCTGTATTAGATGTCTTCCTTAATTGCTTCGCTGTCGTAGTTTTCGAGATAGGGCCTCACACTGAACCTGGAGCTCATGGATTTGACAAGGCTGCTGGACTAGTTAGATCCAGCGATCCTATTGACTCTGCCTCTGCAGAGCCGGGGTTATAGGCACATGCTGCTGCATCAGGCTTTTTAATGTGGGTCCTGGGTTCCAAACTCAGATTCTTAGACTCTTAGACTCTGAGTCCTCTGCCCGGCATTTGACACTGCATACCTTAAAGCAGTTGAGACAGAAACTAGACAAATGCATAAAGACATGAGTTCAAGGAAAATGTGCCTTGTACCAAAGAACTCGATTGGCTTCACAGTCAATTATATGTTCTTTGTAGTCCTCTGATTTCCCCAATTGGACTGTTCTGTGTGGTGACCCTGACCTAGGATCTCAGGTTGGGAGTCCAGGGGAAGCAGGCTATGAATTGAGGATGGGATGGTTAGAATCACACAAGACCTGTGGAATGGGTTGTGTGGCAGTGAATGGGCAAGTTTACAGGGCCAGGGTCAAGGGTGAGTGGAAGCAGGCTCAGTGCAGGGTACTAGGGACTCCTGGACAGACACTAGACCCTTCAGGAGAGAGCTGTTGAGAAATTTCCAAACCGACAAGGTAGGCAGTTCTTGGTGGCTGGGGAGGCTGGGGGATACATGCTAATGAGGGCATATGGAGTGACAAGGAAAAGTCTTTGTCTTCATCAAAGAAAGTCATCACCAGGTAGCAATCAGTGGACTGCTGGAAATGGTGTGTGGCATGCATAAATAAATAAATAAATAAATAAATAAATAAATAAACAAACAAACAAATGAACAAATAAATAACCGGTCAGAAATGAGATGCTGATAGACTAGGTGGCAAGTAATTTGCGAACACATTTTTTTTCCTGCTGCTCAGAATGGAAATAGCTTTTCTGGGCGAGGGCCTAGGTGTCTCCTTCACGTTTCCAATTACTAATGCTAATTATGCACTTCATTTGCATTCCATCACTAGGCAGGAGCTGGTGAGGGCCCAGGCTGTGGAGTGTCTGTTGTTTGGGGAATGGGGGTTCTTGTTCATTTAAAAATGAAGAGAGTGCTGTGGAGGTTAAACATTTGCAGACACATCGGAGAATACTGCCCCTCTCTGTGTCCATTGTGGGCTGGCAGCTTCCAGATGTTTGTTCTAAACAAACAGTCTATATTACAGGCTGGAAAATAGATGGATCCATAGACACATAGGTAGATAGTAGATGGATGAAGAGTAGATAGATGATACAGATAGATGGTAGCAAGACAGGCAGATAGGTGACAGATAATGATAGACACACAGATGGTAGATAGATAACAGACAGATGAAGGATAGATAGATAATAGATACTTAAGACATATGTAGATGATGCATAGATAGGTTAATAATAATAATAATAGATTTTGGCCAGTTTGCAGAGGTTTTTAGCCAAGTTCTGACAAGCCACACAGCCCAGGGATGGAAAGGTAGGTCCTGGACTTAACTTCTCACCATACAGTGGGAGCCACCCTGGAATATTCCTTTCAAGGATGCATTAAAGACCAGCACTACTGTAGGCCTGCAGTGAACACCAGGGACAATGAATTCCCATTACTGCAGGACCAACTTGGCTCCTATCCTGTTCCAGCAATCATTCNTCTTTCCCTAACTAAGCTGGTTAGCAGGTCAGAGTGCAGATCTTTGGCTGATGTGGGGTCTTCCTCTACAGGCAGGGCTACTAGCCTTCAATTCCTTTTGCTCTTGGATGGGGAGACCCCGGACAACAGCAGCCTCTGTGGCCCACGCACTTCTCTGTCTACCTATGACTAACGGAGAATAATGGTCTACAGCTGGAAGTATTCAGAGAGCAGTCAGTGGGGAAGGCTGAGTGGGCNAGAGAGGGACTCAGACCCTGGACCTGACTTGGCCACTTGCCTTTATCTTAGTTTGTTTTTCCAGAGGGAGAGAGGGAGGAAGGGAGGGAGAGAGGGAGAGAAGGAGGGAAAGAGGGAGAGAGAGAGGGAGAGAGAGAAACAAAACAACTGGCAGTAAGGAATTGTAAAGAATCAAAATCATCTTTTAATTTCTTTTTGTACCTTTAAATGACACAGTGTATTTGTCTCAGCACCTGCACACAGTCAAGACCATGCCAGGAATTTTATCTCAAGCTGACCTCAGGCTTGTGCTATGCACATCTGATTATCTTTATAGGTGTGTGTGTGTGTGTGTGTGTGTGTGTTACTGGGGATTGAACCTTGGGCCTTGTGTATGCCAGGCCAGTACTCCACCACTGACCTGTGTCTCCAGTGTCATTTTTATGGATTTTTAAAGTGAGAAGTGAGATGAAGGTATTTAAAATGCAGCCAGCCTACCTTTGTTCTTCTAACCGGGAGCTTGCAGTGTGTTTCCTTTGAATGACAGATAGTTTTCGAGTTCCTGTACGTGGTGATGATGCTCTGACGTTTGCCTGGGAGGCAGTGTCCCCGTCAGGGCTTGCCTGTTCTTAAGGATGACACAGAGCACAGCTTTATGTACCTGGCCCATCCAGAGTCACCTTCCCTGTCTGCCTATATGACCTGAGGACAACATTGTCTGCTAACCCAGCCCACTGCCAAGAGCAGCTGGGGACCACTCCTCCAGTCCAAGGCTGGCACAGTGATCAAACCAGCCAGTCATACACTTTCCTGCTTGCTTTGCCTTCTTTAGCCGGGGAAGTCAGAATTTAGGCTGTACCAAGCTTTCTTCTTACCCCCATTCTCCTGTGGCAGCCTTTCCGTGTGGGTCTGTGTGGTGAATATTCCCTCCGGTCTCTAGAGACCTGAGCACCAAAACTTTGGTTTTCCCCAAGCCTCCAGTCTTCTCCGTGGCTGCACCTGACTAGCCATCTCATCAAAGGGCACACACCACCAATCTAAAGGGAGTGCCACAGGCCATTTCCTACCACTAAAATACAGGGCCAGTCTAATTATGTTATAAATCAGTAGTGCGATCATTTGAGATGCGAAATGGATGATTTTATTAACAAATTAGAGGACTAAAATGTGGTTGCAGCTTGTTCCGATCTGAACGCTGGTGTCCACGTCTACTGGAAATGATGCGTAGGGAGCCTTGTAAAGAATCCCAGAATGAAGTCGGCGGCAGTTAATTACGTGTTATTCGGCAGACTCATTGTGCCATGCTAGACAATAGTTTTCTAATTCCTTTTCCTACAGGTATAATAATAGCCCTTGGATTTCTGGGATGTATTTAAGTGTACATAAATGTTCATTAGCCCACGATTCACAGATCTGGCCCAGTGTATACCACCCTCTGTTAATTTTCCTTTGTGCCTAACAAACTTAACAGGCTTGGTAGATTAAAGTGACATAGTTACCATCTGACGCTTTCTAAGGATGGGTGGACAGGGTTTCAGTGGACTGTGATTAGGGGTTGATAGGGGAAGACTCTGCCCCTAAGCTCTGTCTCCTCCATCCTGACCATACTGACCTAGTTGACTGTAGGGGCTGAGGTTTCTGTTTTACCGCTTTTTGCCAGCAGAGGGCACTCTCCAAAGCACACGCTACTGCTCCTTGCCTCAGGTCACCCTCTCCAGAGGCCCTTTGCAACCAGGCTGGGTGTCGCTTCAAGGCCAGCAGGAGAATCATTTCTTTCCAGTTCACTATGGTAGTCTTAAATGATATTAGCCAATCAAGAAAGCCGCTCTCCATATTCATCATCCGGTCATGTTCTTTTGTTCAGTAGCCCGTTTCAAGCCTACAGATGTCTCTAAAAGGCACTCCATTACGTGAGCCAGGATTCCTAAGTCAAACTCTGCTTCCATGAAATCCTGCCTGAGCCACCTGCTTCATTTCTTTTCTTTCTTTTATTAGATTTATTTGTGTGTGTGTGTGTGTGTGTGTGTGTGTGTGTGTGTGTGTGATTGCCTGTATGTATGTCTGTGTACCCCATGTGTGCAGTACCCACAGAGGCCAGCAAAGAACATTGGATCCTCTGGAACTGGAGTTACAGACATTTGTGAGCTGCCATGTCGGGCTGGAAACCNTCCCCGGGTCCTCTGAGAAGCAGCCAGTGTCCTTAACCACTGAGCCGTTCTCCAGCTCTGCCTGCTTCCTCTCTAAAGAGTTGTAGTTACTCAGTGGTCACCTGCCCAGGTTTAGTACCAGGCAAGTCCAAGTTTGTTTCCTGCCTTGGCCACTAACTCATGGTGTGTGCTTGTCACCTAAGCTCTCTGAGCCTCAGTTTCTCTACTAGTGAAGCACATATAGGGATTGGTAGGTTAAGAAGAGACAGTATAGCTAAAATGTGCGTCAGCATACATGCCCAAGAAAGAGAACTTGCATATTTCCAAAGGAAAGGTGACTATGTAGACATAAGAACTGTGAACACTTTGAATCCACATGTGTGTGCCTTCACTTACATAATGATAAAAGCTTCCCAGGCAGTGGCTTTGATTTTTGCCTCTGGTACCTGTGGGATCCTATCAGAGTGATGATTCTCTGTGGGCTCCTAGGCCGTGGCCCCATTGTGACAACACTGTCTGCTTTTACTGGGCAGCTAAAGCCAGAGGCCAGGTTCCATTGCTTTTTGGGGGACTGAGAGCCCGATTTCTGAATTCTTCAGCAGGTTGTTAAGTCAGATGTTCTCGGATTCCACTTCCAAGGCTCCTCAGAGCCCTGAGCAGCCACAAAGCTTAGGCCACTGACCTCCTTACCAATGCACACGAGTGTGTGGAGGGCAGCAGGTCGGTTCACAGGGGCGAAGCAGTGTACACACCTAGTAGATTATGTTTCATCCATGTTCCATTATGAATGACCTCACAATCCAGGATAAAAAATATGAACGTCACTCTAGGCAGTAAGGAGCCACTAAAATATTTTAACCACGGAAATGACATGGTCAGATTTGCATATCAGAAATCCTCAGCTCCAGTGTGGAGAATGGATTGTGGAGAGAAGAGGCTGCTGCAGTCACCTGGAAGGAAGATGGCAGGACTCTCTGCCTTACAGCAGTGACTGTGGAGATGGACAGAGGGCCTGGTGTTGGTCGCTTCTCTCATCTCTGTGACCAAAAACATGACCAAAGTGATTACGGGAGGAAGAGTTCATTTTTGGCTCCTGGTTTCTGATGAGCTTCAGTCTATCATGGCGGGGAGTTCATGGCGGTGGGGGTGGAGGTGGGAGTGCATTGCCTGGTGCAGACCAGGGATCAGTGAGAAGCCTGCAGCCAGAAAAGGTATGCCCTTTGGAAGTTAGCCCCTAGTGACCTCCACACTAGGCTCCACAGCACCGGGATTCTACAAACTCCTAAGCCAGCACCACTGGCTGGGGATGCAGAGTGTTCAGGTGTGTGAACCTGTGAGAGCTACTTCAGAATCAAACCATACTNCCCAGGGAGAAGAAATGTTAGGACTTGATGACTGATTACATGTTGATGAAGAGTGGCAACAAGGATGGGGTGGTACCTCAATTTCTGAAATGGGGAGCACAGGGCAGAAGCAGGTTTAAGAGAGAGAATGTAAGTCAAGGCTGACCGTGTGGAGCTGAGATGCTCATATAAGATCCAAGTGGATGTGTCTGGTGGGCGGTGCCATGAGGAGGGATCTGTAAATGTAACTGCAGAGAGGGGGAGAGAGAGGAGAGAGAGGGGAGAGAGAGAGAGAGAGAGGGAGAGTATAGGAGAGTGACAGACCCTCCCAGGAGACTTGGGAACACCACTCTAGGTATACCCAGACAGATGCGTAGGGCAAAGATGGAAAAGGAATGAGTGGGGAAGCATTTTATGATGTGGATGATTTACTAACTGTCAATACTCCCCCCAAGAAGACATGGAACTATATGGGTAGAGAGGACAGAAGAAAGTTGAGGCAGGAAGAACAAAGAATATGGGAAGGAGGTGAAGGAGGTTGTGGCACACCGAGAGGTTAGACGGCCTTCCTGTCGACCCCGACCAAGAAGAACTGGGCTTCAGGATGGGAGAACTTGGCAGTGAGGGGGCACTGGGGACATGGTGGCTCCTGGGCAGTGAGCTCAGCTCTGTTTCCACGGCTTCTTCTTATTTCTGTCCTTAAGATCTTTTCAATCTCTTTGTTGAACAGATACGAAGTTGTTTGCCCCTATTTAGCCTATTGTGTTAGGAGCTTAATTTTGTTTCCCAAAT
>LZPO01055148.1:156120-171696 GCA_001675575.1 Neotoma lepida
ACACACACACACACACACACACACACACACACACACACACACACACAAAACAGAAATGAGGAGGAACATGGCTACTGTCTCATCACTGTCAGTGTTTTCTGTACAAAAGCAATGATTCATTATGCCTCCATTCCTCTCCATGTCAAATCTTTAAATGTGTTTATCTTTTTCTTCCTCTGGAGTACAGGGCAATTCATGCTGAGATTCAGGTCTTTGCTACAGATACCTCTGCTCCCCACGCCCAGCACTTCCCCTGAGAGTTGGGAAGTATATGTTAAAGTTATGTGATAAATGCCGCATATCAAGAAAAGCAGTTGTCACCATGCTTCATTCCTCTTGAATCCTAAACCACCCTTCTACACATAGAGCTCTGAACCATGATCTTTGCTTTCCAGCAACTTCAAGATAACACAGGATATTTGATTAAGCTGGGAACATAGAACTCATTTAAGATCAAAAGCATTTCCTTGGATCANCTGGGTGCTACATTTGAAGGGTCCAAGAGTAAACACTACCGCGGTACACTGATGTAGACTCAAACATGAGGTAACAACCACATACAGTCCGAGTTACCCACGGGACAGCAGAGGCAGAGGCCTGCAATTCATTATTTAGGTGATAGCATCTCTGAGAGTTGCCTAAGTGATATTTATGATATGTTGCCATGACAACTGTTCTTGTTTTGAATACCATTTTTAAAAAAATCTATCGAACCGCAGTAGTGGACTTCTGGTTCAAACCACATCTCCTGACAAGCCTNTCCCAGTCTGCTACTGACATGTCTAGTGGAGACGAGAAACAGAGAGCATTTTGGACAAGGGCCCTTGAGTGAAATGAACACCTGGCCTGTCAGAGGACTGTGAGATAGCCTCTTGCATCTGTAGCAAATTATCACAAGCTCAGTGTCTTAGAGCAGAATTTTTCTGTTCCAGTTCTGGAGGGCAGAAGTTTAACATAGGGAAGTCACACCACAGGGCTTGTGGACTCCAGGGAGAACTACTTCTTTACCTTCTCCAACACCTAGAAGCCACTTGCTTTACCCAGCTTTTGATGCCTTTCTTGAAAGTCAAAAACATAGGATCAATATCTCTCTCTCTTCTCTGGTTTTTCCGTTTTCTTCTCTAACACTCTCTCTCCCCCCCTCCCTTCCTCGTTTCCCTTCCTTCCTCTGTTTTTTTTTTTCCATTTTCTTCTCTGATTCTGATGCTTCCACTCCACTTTCCTCTTACAAAGACTCTTGTGCTGACTTATTCACAACAGCAAAGACTTCCTTTTGGCTGTGTGTAGCAACATACTCATGTTTGGGGGCTAGGAGGTGGACATCTTTGGGGGAGTCTCTAGGCCCTATAAGGAAAGGCTCACACCTGACATTCTGGGAAGCATCAGGATTTCCTGGAATAGAAATTTGTGGTGCTCATCCTAGAATCTGGCAGTTTTCATCACAGGTCTCAGGGATGCTTAAAGGCTTGGCATGCCCAGGCTTTTCCTTGCCTTCCCAGCTTGGCTCCTGACATGTAAGATGTTTTGAGGGACCATTGAGGTGACTTGTTTCAGAGATAAACATGGTGTGTAGAGAGGCTGTATGGCCTGAACTGTGGTCCTTTCGAATGCATATGTTGAATGTGGCCGTGTTTAGAATAATCGAGCAATTACTTGCTTTTCTGGAGGTGGACTAAAGGTGTACCTGAGGAGAGGCTGGGCTAGCAATGCTAACAGGGACATTACTGTAGATGGCTGTGTTCTAGANCATGACAGCACAGTTGCACTTGTGATCGGCATCATGAAGCCCCCTCNACCAACTCTCCCACACAATGTTCAATGCATCTGTCTTNTATCAATAATCAAACAATTGTGACAGGATATTGTCATTTATGAAATTCACTGTTGCAAAACACAGTAGAGTTATAAAAGAGATTTCAAAATCAAACATATGATATCTTAAGGAAGTTTATGGTTTTATGTGGGCTTCATCCGCAGTTCTCCTGGGCTCAGGCAGCTGTAGGATGGACACATATGTAAGCCGTGTGATATCAGACCAGCTCTCAGGCATTTCCCGTGTCATAAAAACATCTGGAGATTGTGGGATTGCTTCTCCTATAGGCCGCTAGCCTACCCTTTCCTACCACCCAGTGTTACTAGTCCACTTTCTTAAAAATAACAATCAGACAGGATGGGCTTGCCTGGTCCCCTCACATCTGCATTCTTCAAAGAAATAAGGCAGCTCTTCGTGTTGGCTTTGTGCTCAGCCAGCCTGACTGAGTCCAGGCTCTCAGGTGAGCTGTCTGAAAAGATACACAGAAAGAATAAAATCCATGTCATCTCCTTTGAGGCCTACCATAAGCATGAGGCTCCGAGGAAGCTTTCTACTCCCATCTTGCCTGCTTTCTATTCAGATTGCTTCTTCCTAATGCCAGCCCATTACATCTTTTTTCCCCTTGAGATTCTGTGTGTGTGTGTGTGTGTGTGTGTGTGTGTGTGTGTGTGTTTGTATGTCTCTGTAGGTATGTGTGTTTAGGTTTGTGTGTACAGGTGTGTGTGTGTGTGTATAGGTGTGTATGTGTAGGTGTATGTGTGTGTAGATGTGTGTATGTAGGTATATATATGTAGGTGTGTGTGTGTATATCTGTGTATGTGTAGGTATGTCTGTATCTGTAGGTGTGTCTCTCTCTGTGTGTAGGTATATGTGTGTATGTCTGTCTGTGTTTATCTATCTATCTATCTGTAGGTGTGTCTTGTATCTATATGTGTGTGGTATGTGTGCCTGTCTTTCTGTTTGTATGTGTAGGTATGTTTCTGTGGGTATGTGTCTGTCATTATGTNTGTCTGTTTGTATGTGTGTATCTGTCTGTGTAGGTATGGGAGTACAGAGGCCATCCCTAGGTGTCATTCTTCTGGAACTGTCTACCTTGCTTTTCAGTGTCTTTCACTGTTCTGTACCTTGTCAAGTAGGCTAGGCTGGCTAGCCGGTGAGCCCAGNTATTTGCATGTTTCTGCCCCCCAGCACATAGAAAGTGTCTAACACCTTCTATGGCTGCTTTAGACGTAGGTCTGGGGATCAAACTCAAGTCCTCACACTTGCCTGACAAGCATTTTACTTTCTGAGCTAGTTCCCCAACCCCCAGCTGGAGCTCCTCAATGGTTCTACTTCACCCACAGGATGAACTTGTAGCTCCTTCTCCTGGTGACAAAGTCCCTCAAGATATCTCCCTTCCATCTTTGGGCTTGATCTCCTCAGCTCAGCTCTTGACTCACTCCGGTCTCGGTGAATCCAGCAGCCTTTGCCTGTGTGACATGTGCCCTCTCTCCTCCTGCTGGACCCTCATGCCCTCTGCTCTGGAAAGACCTCTGAACAATTTGCTTGCTTTACATTCTGTCCTACTCAGGTCCTGTCAAAGGGAAGTCATCCCCACTGCAGTAAAAGTAAATTTCCTAGATCTAATTTAAAAAACCTGCTGTCTCATCAAAGGTGCACATAAAACCTATTTGCTTGTTTCATGCTGAATGAAGCACTCCCCAGGCCTCTTACTAATCATTTCCACCTCTGGCATCTAATTTTGACTTCAACTGCCTAAATGACTTTAACAAAGTGACCCACAGGAGTGGTTCTGGCTAAGGGTTGTCACTTGGGGCTGATTTTTCACATCTGTATTGACCAGTGTGCTTTCTATATCCCCTCACCCATCAAGGATTCTCCAAGGAGGTTGGGTTATAACATGGCCCAGTTCCTTCATTTCCATGGTCTAGCTCCAGGCCATAATAAAATGTGAGCTGGTATCCAATGAGACCCATGAGGAACAGTGGGATGAAGAACTGGCTTCACCTTTAAAGCCTTTAAAGATGCTGTGTATGAACCTGTAATTGCAAGCACCACCTCCCCTGCCAGACATAGGCAACCCACTTCTTAGGGACCACCATACTGCATGAGGCCCACCCAAAATATAATTTCCTTTTAGCATCAGGANGGGGAAATGAGGTGTAATGGTCAAAGACAATTTTGACTATTTTTCTCCCATGTTAGAAACAAGAGGAAGCGTTTAGGGGCTAACATTTGCTAGGCTGCCTGCCATAAGNCATAGAGTGTGTCTTTTCCCAAAGTCTGGAAGCAAGGGACCAAATACCTTCTGGGTGGCTTCCTTAAGGCCTCTCTGCTGTGTTTGGAGGTGCCTCCTGTCTATTCAGATGCTGCCTTCTGTGAGCAGACCATTCCCTGGTACCTAAATGTCATCTTCAGGACTGGATTTGTATCTCAGCTGGTAGATACTTGCCTAGCACACATGAGTGTAAACAGAGACTTTTCTTTGTCCTGCCTCGTTCNTCAGCCCCTTCCAAATAATCATACAGAGGCTTGTATTATAAATGTTTGGCTATTAGCTCAGGCTTGTTACTGACTCTTACACTCAACCTAACTCATAATTCTGATCTATATTTAGCCACGTGGCTCGTGGCTTGTTACCTCATTTTTGACACGNCCTGCTTGCTTAGGGGCTGNCTGGTATCTCTTGACTCCACCCTTCCTCTTCCCAGCATTCTTAGTTTGGTTGCCCCACCTATACTTCCTGCCTGGCTACTGGCCAATCAGCGTTTTATTAAACCAATTTGAGTGACAAATCTTTCCAGTGTACAAGAGGATTATTCCACAGCACATGAGGCCCTGGGTTCGATCTCTGGCCTGTAATGAACCATATGAACCAGGTGTGGCAGTGCATGCCTGTAATCCCAGAGCTCAGAAGGAGAGGGCAAGAAGTCAGAAATTCAAGGTCATTCTCAGCTACATAGTGAGTCTGAGGCCAGCCTGGGATACAGGAGACCTGTTCCTCCAAATAAAANAAATGAGTACATTTCCCCTCATCATAAAGACACCAACATACTGAATGAGCACCTACATTGACAGCCTGTTTTATCTTAATTATCCCTTTAAAGTTCCTACTTTCAGGGACTGGAGAGAAGGTTCAGTGGTTTAGAGCTAGTTTNGCAGAGGACTAGAGTTCAGTTGCCAGCACCCACATCTGGTGACTCACTAATCTTGTAATCCAGCTCCAGGGGATCAGATTCCCTCTTTGGGTCTCCATAGGTGCTTACGCTCATGGACACACCCACACTCACACCCATGGGGGGAATAAAATTTAAAATAAATAAAGGACCCAACTCTAATGCAGTCACACTCTAAGGACCTGAGGAGTTGGATGGAAGTCATCATATAAACTTAGAGGAGGAACTATCAAGGCTTCTAGAACTCTGTTATGTTGAGAGGGAGCCATGAAGACACAAGGGCCTACAAAAGCCACCTTCTGGTCTTACTGAAAGTTCACTCATTTGATTGTCTGCAGGAAAGAGGAGATTGGGAACAGTCTTCCCAGGAAGAAATTTAGGGGAGTCATTTAAATCTCTGACAAGGACCCCCAAACTCTCACAAACAGCAACATTCCGTCTTCTCCCATTAGCTGCTCTGTTGGCGCCTGAGGCTCAAAAACACATGGAACCTACAAACTATGTCACAGCAATTCTTGATTCACTTTCTCCTTAGGAGGCCTCACTCTTGCCAGGCTATAAAAAGGGAAACTGTATCTGCTGGACTCACTCAGTAAACCTTATGTTCTTTCCTGCTGCTATGCAAAGAGCTGAGCTAGCTGCTGCTGAACACGTCAAAGGAGATTGCCAATGTGTTTTCCATGACCCTGTCGCCGACTGGAGGCAGCTGGAAGCAGCTGGGTGACTCAGGAGAGGCACTGGCCCAGAACTTGACTAAGTCAGTACACAGAAGACCACATCCTGTCTCAGATTTCTGCTTCACATTAACTGGAGGTTGTGTGTCCAGAGCACTGTAGACATTAATCACATCCCACAACATGGGGGAGAGGGGCGGCTTTTAACACCAAGGAGGAGTATGTGTCCCACAGATCAACAGAAGTCATTCGGAAAGTCAATGGCNGACGGAGAGCCAGAGTTATACTGCCTGGGTGATGGAGACAAGAGATGGTCCCAAAGGTTAAGGCTGGGTGCAAGGGACTATGGGGTCACCTTCGCCAAGGAAAGAATGTATTGAGTTTCTTCCCTTAGTCCCTGATATCTGTGTGCATTCTCTCATGGACCTTTGGGGAAGGAAAAGAATCAAAGGTGAGATTGTGTTTGCAAAATATTGTCACACTTGCAATTTATAATGCTGCTGTCCCTCTTTTATTCTGTATAGGGGCCCACTCTCAGGCTTACTGATGGTTTAGAAAGTAGGTTGAAGCCTGAGTGAGTGACAGTGTCCTACCAAGAGAACATGCAGAACTACTGCCATATAGAAATGGTAATCAAGTTCTACCCTTGGCTGGGCTCAGGTTCTCCATTCCAGCAGGGAATTCTGCTGCTGGCCTAANTGATCAAAATCATCAGATGAGATGGAGACCTTGCAGAATGACCAGCAAAGTTTTCAGGGTCATTTCCTCTAAGTTCAGCACTGTGGGAATGAGTAGTGTCACCCAGCCCCAGGGGCTGCAATGAGCTGGGTCTGGAATGAGCTGTTCAGAAAGAATGATTAAACCCAAGTCAATAATTTACCGGGGCTCCAAAGCCACTCAGTGAGGCATTTGCAAAGCATCTGACGACAAACTGCCCATGCTGGTGGGACCTGCAGATGACTGACTCTGATAGGGAGATCAAAGGCACAGGAAGTCATAACTCCTGATGCTGCTTGTCAAACATGTCAGGCTGCAATAGTCTTCCTCAAAACTGCTTTCTGCTGTGTTCCTGCCCCCACGGGCAAGGAGAGCTTAATGATTTAGTGCCCAGCCATGGGAGAGTCCACCCTCACAGCCGAGGCTGAACAACTGTGTGTGATGGGTGTTTGCTTAGAATAAGGTTAGCTGTTCTCTGGGAATCGAAGTGTAACTGAACAGGCCTGTTAATCATCTACATAAGCAAGTTTCAGAAAAACTTAATACGATAAGCTGAATCGTATCCGAGAGGGATCTGGAAAGAGGCCAAGGGGTCATTCCTCAGCTCCCAGACTCAAACCTCAAATTTTCTTCATTGAATCCCCGCACCAAGGCNTTACTCATTTCTGCGATGTGCTCCTAGTCCCTTCCCAACACCCCTCCCCCAGAGTCACCTTTTCAAGAAGCCATGAAGACCCCACACCCCAAGGAAGCATGTCCCACAGCTGACTTCTCTCAAAGGCAAGATCCTAGGAAAGAGCCGAGAACACGCTTCCCCCGCCCTCTCTGGGGCCTATTTGATACCCTGTTCTCCCTAGTTCCTGGGATTCCTGCTCAAGAGTGTAACCTGTAGAAGGCAAGGGAGGAGAGATGACTCTGCCTTCTACTTTCCTTCCACGGTCTCTGTATCTCTTCTCCTTACATCAGTAGACATAGTTTACCCTTCCCTGGCTCCTAGTGAAGGCAGCCTTACCCATTTCTTTCCACAGCTTCAGCACTGTCTCCTCTCTTCTTCCCCAAACTGTATGGTTTTCTGGGGTGTCTGGTAAGTTTCTGGGAGCCAAAGATAACAAAAATTGAAGGAGAGTGAAAGGAAGCCTGCCGAACCCTAGCATACTGAACCCAAGTGGAGAGGGTCTTCTTCCTGTTCACTGCTCACTGAGATTCCCATGATCNTCTGTGGGAGTGGACTAGTTCAGAGTGAACTAGCCAGCCAAGATTAGACAGACACCTTTGCTCCTTAAGGCTGATTTCCAAAGCANGTGGGTGACAACCCTCAGCCAGGCTCTGTGTCACAGAATGCTCTAGTCATAGGCCTTACTGGTATCCGACAAGATACCTGAGTCAATGATTTGGGAGAGTCTGGGCCATTTTGCAGAGGGACTTCTGATGGCTGTTTTACAGTATTATCCATTTCCGCTATCACAGACCTGCTTGGCTTCCCCAAGGCACTGAGAACTGGAGCCAGGCAGAGTCCTTTCTCATCAGGAGCACAGGCTGAGAGCCGCTTTCTAGGCTGGGCTCCTTCGCCATCAGTATTTGAGAGTTCATAGAGGGAAGAGCAGTGTGCGTGGGTTAAGAGGGATGATGATTATCTAGNGCCAACACACAGCTTGGAAACAGATCAGTGGGGCTGGCAGGGAAACTCCACAAAGAAAACTCAAGCTGAGAATGAGGTCAGTGATTCTCTTCTTGTTCCAGGCCAATAACCTCACAGCACTGTGCAGACATGGCTGTCCATGGAGGCTGTGCATGTAGGCGTTTACTTCTCTCTCATGTCACTCAGGTGTATGGGAGTATTAACAAGAGGCCCCAGATGGGACAGTTAGATTACAAAGAAAATAAATGTCATGAGCCTCTGCTACAGCTCTGTGTGTGTGTGTGTGTGTGTGTGTGTGTGTGTTTCTCATGTGTGTGAGGGCATTTGCATGTGGAGGTTAGAGGGCAACATCCTATATTCTAGCTACCTAATTTTCTGAGACAAATTCACTCACTGGCCTGAATCTCAACAGGAGACTAGTCTGGCTAGCTGGTGAGACTAGGGATCCACCTGTCTCTGTCTCCCCAGCAGATAGATGACATGCCTATGCCACCATGCCTGGCTTTTCTGGAGTATGGACTCTGAGGATTGAGCTCGAGTCCTCCTGTTTGCAAGGTAAGCAAGGCTATGACGAAGGTGTTTTCTCACACCTTTGGCTACAACTACTCAGAGCGCAGCTGTGTGGGCCCAGCTGATGAAGTCCACCAAGTTCAGCTTGTCCCCCCAAGTCTCTGACCTGCTGTCTTTCCTTGTCTTCAAGTTCATTCACTTGTAGGTTACATGTGTGAAGATCTACCTCAGTCCTCACAAGCCAGCNCATGCCTGCTTCCTGCCTGAGCCTTTGGAGTTTCTTTCTTTCTTCCTTCCTTTGAAAAAACAAAAAACAAAACAAGACAAAAATAAAAATCTTTTTATTTATTCTTTGAGAATGTCACCCAATATATTTTAATCTTATTCTTTTCTCTTCCCCAGCTCCTTGAAGACCATCTTCCACCTCCCTACCCACCCAACTTCATGTTCTTTCAATCTTAAAAACAAGATGCATTGAGTGGTGTTTGGCACACGCCTTTAATCGCAGTACTTGGGAGGCAGAGGCAGACGATCTCAGTGAGTTCTCATTGAGTTTGAAGCCAGCCTGGTCTACAGAGCAGGTCCCAGGACCACCAGGGCTACACAGTAAAACCCTGTCTCAAAAAAAAAAGGAATTCCACTTGTGTTGGCTGATGACTCCTGCGCATGGGGCCTGCCTGAGTACAGTCGATACTTCTAGTATCACTCCATTGAAGAAAACTGATCTTATCTCTTCCAGCAGCTATCAGTTGCACACAGCTTCCTGGCTAGGAGTGGAATTCTGTGCTCATCCCCCTCCTCCATGCTGGGATTTTGTCTGACTTGAGTCTGCGCATGTCTTGTATACACTGCCGGTGAGCACGTGTGTGTGTCTGTCCTGATGTGTCTCGGAAATGCTGCTTTCTTGATGTCATCCACCACCTCTGGCTCTTACATCATCCAGTGCTTTGCCACGCAAAGGAAACAGCTGTTGGGCAGTGTGTCCCCATGGAGATCCTAGCTGTTGTCTGGCTTGCACCGTAGCTATGGCCTCTGACACCTTTGGTAGAGTTTCTGAGCTTCTGTACTACAAGCCCACACATCTGCGTCTTGTGGGTCCTTCTGCCAGCCTCACCTCTGTCTGANAGCTGCTACAAGGAAAGTCTCATCCAAGTTAAAACCATTGTCCGTGCCTCCCTGAAGGGCAGGGACCAGGCCACACTCAGCATTGTGAGTGCCACAGCAGACCCCTGCCCAGCATAGGTGTTTAATCGATGTTTTGGTAGGGGGTGGGGCAGGAGTCTAGGGGTTGAAAAGATGGCTCAGCTGTGAAGAGCACTGGCTGCTCTTCCAGAGGACCTGGGTTCAATTCCCAGCACCCACATGGTGGCTCACAAGCATCTGTAACTCCAGTCTCAGGGAACCCAATGCTTTCTTCTGGCTTCCTTGGGCACCAGAAATAGATGTGGTACACAGATATACATGCTGGCAAAACACCTAATTCATATAAAATAAAAACTAAACATCAAAAAAAAAAAAACAGCTTCTAGGATGACCCAGATGAAATAGCTAACACGCAACTCCCTTTGACCTACAAAGGACAGCCCCATATGTTTTAACGTAATACGTAAGGCTCAGTCTCTTTCTGCTTACCGGAGTTGAAGTTTAGGTATTCTTACCAGCTTTCTAACTTTTTCTTGCTCAGAGCTGAAGAGATGGCTTTGTTAAGTAGCTTACCATGCAAGTGTGAAGACCTGAGTTCGAATCCCCAGACCCTTCATTAAGAAAGTCACGGGAACATACTTCTATAATCACAGTAATTCTATTGGGAGATCCGGGTGGGTGGGTGGTGACAGGAGAATCCCAAAAGCTCAAGGACCAGTTAGGCTGGTTGATGTGACCCTGTATCAAAACAAGACAGATGAGGGCAGACACCCGAGGTTGTTCTTTGACCCACATACCTATGCCATGGTATGTGCATGCCTGCACTCACACACATGAACATGCTCCTGGGTGCACTTGAGTGCATGTGCGCGCACACACACACACAGATGTGGTAGTGCACATCTGTAATCTCAGCACTTAGAAGGCTGAGTGAGGCAGGAGAATCACAGGTTCTAGTCTGGCCAAGACTACAAAGCAAAAATAATTTTAAGTAGTAAGAAAAAAAATGTGCTGTATATATTTAAATGAGTTGGTGATATCTTGATATCTTTCTAGATCTAGATCTAAATCTAAAACAGCTCAAAGAATCACTTGTACACTTTATCAGGTTTGCAGGTGAGAGTCACATGGTGTCTCCTCAGACAGTGCACTAGTCCATCCAGGAAGCTGTGGAGACACCAAAGCTTGCCGTGTGAAATGCTGATAATGAACACATATGTTAGTGGTGTTGTCTGGGAGAGCAGTGTCAATCACAGCACAGAACCAAGGAAGGTCAAATGGCCAAACAAACACAATTTTGGAGATTCAGAATAAGGTTTCTTCTGCTGTGACTTCCTTTTCCTGTTTCCCTTCCGAAATCACTTTGCCTTGTGTCCTAACACAGGCATCTGGACAGATAATCCTGTGGTCTGCTCCTTCCCAGGGACAGCGCTTTCTCATCTGTATTCCTTAGAGGCCCAGGAGAAGGCTCGGAGACAGGAAGAGGTGCAGTGCATCTTGGGGGTTGTAGTTTCCAGGGCAACATAATAAGACAATTGCTAATGTCCATGGCCCTCCCTCTGGAGAGGCAGATCGTNAGTTCTGCCCCTAACCTACTGAGTGGGAAACACCATGGCTCCTAGAATTACCTCTGTTGGTTTAGTTTTGAGAGTTGTCTGTTCCCAACAGTGTGTGAGCATCTTTCTGGCTGGTCTAGAGTCCATGGAAATGAATATTTTCCGTAGATCTCCAGTGGTCTCTGCTCTTCTCCCAAATGGCTTTTTGTTTTGTTGTTGTTTTAGAGAACNCAGCATCCCAAAGTGCGCTCAGCAGAAAATGCACCTGTGGACACTGAGAATTGCTTCCAGGGGTAGACGCGGAAACCTAGTTACGTTATGTTTTATTTAAATTGTCCTTTTACCGTCTTGCATATTTAGCTTTTCATTAATTTTTCAAGGCCAAATCTTCAGACTTGTAATCACCTGTATAATTAAGGCAAAACTATGCTATTTGCATATGCAGATTAAAAAATATACTACAGAGCAGGTTCTAGGACTGCCAGGACTACACAGAGAAAGCCTGTCTCAACACTTCCCCCGCCCTCCCAAAAAAACCCTCCAGCTTCAGTGGTGAGTGGTGGCGCACACCTTTAATCTCGGCACTTTGGGAGGCAGAGGCAGGTAGATCTCTGAGTTCAAGTCCAGCCTGGTCTATAAAGAGAGTTCCAGGATAGCCAAGGATACACAGAAGCTCTGTCTCAGGAAAAAAAAAAAACCTACATATACACATACATACATACATACATACATACATATATATATACATATTTGTATATATATATATACATATATATTGCTCCTTTTTTTCTGTAAAAATCTTGTCTGCTTATGTGAAAAATTCAGCAGGACAGAAAAGATTTGAAGAGAAAGGCTAAGGAGAACAATTAGCCAGGTTTCTATCTCTGAGAAAGGCCGTTCTTGATTTAAGAATGCTGAGTCCCAACCAAAGATTCTTAATGACAGAAGACATATTTAAGAAAACTGGAGTTCTGAAGTACATCCTGTGCATTCTGTTTAGTTTGTGTTTTCATGAGAGCTGCCTTCAGAGTGTGATTTGAGGTTCCTTTGCTGGAACATGATTCTTCTAGATTGTCACAAGTATAATACCATCTCCTCCCCCACCCTCCTGAGATCTCTCTGCAGCTTCCAAGATTCTGCCAACCTCAGATAAACACCCCACTTCCCTACTTTTCAGACCCCCTCAGCTCTGAAATGAGGGGACAAAACTGCACTCTGTGAAAGTTCCTCCCTGTCCCCATGACTCATTTTCAGGTCATTTTCCTTGTTAAAATGGAAAGTCTCCTACAAGNTGCTCGGGGGCTACAGAGGAAAGAGGAAAGCTCTCAGCTAAGGGGCAGGGTGACCATCAGAGGGGCCCCAAGCCTCAGCAAATAGAACGGTGGAAGGTCCCACATGTGAGACAATCATGAAAGGAGAGAGGAAGGTTCCAATTTAGGAAATTTCATTTCTCACTTTTAAATCCATGGCTGACCTAAATTTTATTGTCCATGCCTTTGATTGCTGGTGCAACAATTATATGGCCAGTTGAAGTCTGAAATTTATAAAAAGATATATGTCAGTGATAGATCTTTAAATTATACTAGGTTGTCCTGCATAGACCATCCGTCACTTAATAGAGCAAGTTTCTCGAAGTCTTCACTGGAAAAAAGCCAAACCAAACCAAACCCCAGGTTCCAGGAGGCCAGGGTAGCTGGAGTGAATGAGGAGATGCAAACGAGGGGAAGGGATTGTGCTGAGCCATCTCAACAGATCTGGCCTTTTCTCTTTGCTCCTGTCAGGGAGCTAGTGTGCCCTCCTGACTCATCCACAATGAGCTAAGCACACATCCTCTCTGGGCAAGCAGGCACGGGAACTGACTACCTGACCCTGATCGATTGGATCCCTCATGAACAAGAGTGTTGGTGCTGGGGTCCCTGTAAAGAAGGCTAAAATCCACTTGGTGTATTATGCACACATAGGTTAGTTCTTTCATTAAAATAACTGGTGGTTCATGAACAGCACACCCTCAGACCCAGCCAAGAGGGAGGAGTCTCACTGGTCCCTGCAGCTACATCTACAGTCACAGTTCCACCACTGAGAATGAACCTGAATACAGCCTTCCAAGTCTCTGGCTGTAAAGACTGCGCATTTACAAGTGCAAGGTGAGTCAGCACCCTTAGTCTGAAGGGCTTCGGGAACTTGTCAGCAGGATGACTCATATTACATTCAGGGTCACCTTGAGGCAAGGGGACAAATCAGACCTCTGGACTCCACAGTATAAAAGGAAAACTCATGTGCACGTGTGTACATGTGTATTTGTGATCCTTTTATGAGAATTATACGGAGTGTCATATGTGCTGTGTNTGTCCAGTCAGATGTGTGTTGTGTATTCTCTGTGTGTATGTATGTATGTATGCTGTATGTACTNTGAGAGGTCTGTGTATGTGTTGTGTGATGTGTGCCTTCTCTGTGTATGTGTTGTATGCATGTGATAGTTATGTCTGTATAATGTATTGCACTGCAGATGTTCATATTGTGTGTGTGTGTGTGCTGTGGAGGTGATGTGGACACACACACATGTCTGCCTGTAGGACAAGCAGAAGCAAATAATCCCGAGACTCAGGGTCAGGCAGACAGGGGGTGCAGGAAGGTGGGAGATACCATGCTTCTGTCAGGTAGACCTAGAGAACCCAGGAAGTAGATAGAGGTAAACCACAGTGTCCCAGAGGACTGACACTCCTGTCCAGGGGACAGCCATTAGGCCAGGCTATATAATGCCTGAAAAGCAGACAGCAGAGATCAACCTAAAATTAGCTGAACTGAGTCTGGCCAGACAAAGACGGAAGTCTGGAGGAGGGGGATGTGGAGTCAGACTCACGCCGTTTGCTTCCCACAGAGGATGAGACTAGAATACAATTATATGCAACATCATATATCTTATCTGGTCTTTCCTGCATCTGAGCTGTAATTTCCCCCTGAAGCCTCCTCTGCCTTACGGCCTGATGCTTCAATTTATCTTCAAGTAACTATTTACATTTGCATTCGCTCGTCTCTAAACAGCGCTGTTTCCTCCTCATCTCAGGCTCTTTGTTCCTCAAATGACAACCACACACACAAAGGAGATGCTTGACTATATTTATGGGTCCCGGCATTCTGACTAAAACCCTCTCCATTAGGACCAGGGGCAGAGGGGTTTGTCTCTCTTACATAAATATCTGCTGGTGACTGTCTCAGGGAGCAGTGTTCTTTTCCTATCTCACCTCAGTGGTCCCCTAACCTGGAGGCACACATGGAACCCTAGAGAATCAGGAGAGAAGGAGGACAGACAGTAGGTACCAGGAAGACCCCAGAATGACCCCACAGAGAGGTAGGCTGCTTGTCATATAGGTTGTGTCCCTGCAGAAAGTCTGAGAATTCCCCTGTGGAGGTGGCTGAAATGGCCAGAAGACCAGGGGTCCTTGGAGNGTTCTTGGGATCTGACTTCTTAAGGGAAAGATGACAGAGTTCTGAATTCAGAAGTCAGGATGTTGGATGCCCTAGGCAGATGCTGGTACCCAGGACATGCTAACCTGGTGGTGTCATCTGGTGCCAAGGCTCTGACTGCCCTGTTTTATTTTTTCCTTTGAATCTTGGCTCTGCCATTTATAATGATGTAGTCTGGGGCTAGTTATGTGGCTTTTNTGAGCCTCTGATTTCTCCTCTGTCACTCAAAGGCAGCGTTGTGATGGCATAAGTGGGGTCATGCTACTGTGAAAGTCCCTACTTGAAGCATGCTAAGCGGGGCGGAGTGATTGTGNGGATACAAGTTCATTTAACAATACAGTTCGAAGAGGTAGAGATGACCACTTCTGATTTTATAGATGACAAACTGAAGAGAGCTACTAAGAGGCTTGCCCACTATCATATAAGTAAGGTGGTGGTGGGCAAGAGGCTGCCTCTTCCTTGGGATTACCACTTCACACTCCTCCAGTGTCACACAGCGACAATCAAGGGGTCTGGAAGGAACTGTCCTAAGCCATTGTCAGCCTGAGGTGAGCTGCCTAGCCACACATCTCTTGTAATCCAGACTACACATATGGGATGAGAGCCACGGTCTCTGTCTGACAGAGATGGACACATGCATACTTTGAGTTATGTGCAAAGCCAGAGAGTGGTATAGAATACATTCCCACAGGACCCCTCTGCTGCTAGATCCTGGGGGCTTGAGGATCAGTCTTTGCACTGCAAGAAACCCCGTGACTTACAATAGCTAAAGAAGAACCTGAAAATAGGTCCCAGATATTCAGGTACAAGTTGGAAGCTGGGAGACCCTTCAAACAACTCAGGCCTTGAAAGATGCAGAGTCCAGTGGGGTCAGTGGATGCTG
>LZPO01055148.1:196840-207204 GCA_001675575.1 Neotoma lepida
TTTCTTTCTTTCTTTCTTTCTTTCTTTCTTTCTATCTTCTTTCTTAGCTTTATTTATTATGTATACAGTGTTCTGTCTGCATATATGCCTGCAGACCAGAAGAGGACACCAAAGTTCATTACAGATAGTGGTGAGCCACCATGTGGTTGCTGAGAATTGAACTCAGGACCTCTGGAAGAACAAGTGCTCTTAACTGTTGAGCCATCTCTCCAGCCCAAGGACTGAATTTCTAATGCATGAGCTTTTGAGATAACAGTTCAAACTAGAGTGAGCATCCAGTAGATTGGTTTTACTTTTGTTCTGTGTACACCAAGAACTCTTGATTATATTTGCTTCCTCGTGGAAACCTAGTGGGGAGGTGATTTTCACCTCCACTTCCATGGGGTTCATTCCATGGTCCCTGAAGATCAACAAGCTTTGTCCTTCGCTATTCTAGGGATTGTTGAATAGCGTCAGGAGGATGCCGTGCAGTCCCGTGCACGCTTACCTCTTAAGATTCCAGAGCAGATCGTACCCACCCACACACTGCTGCTCAGCCAGCCCTGCAGGTCCCCTTCCTGGGCAGGATTTTCTTCTTCTCTTTAAAAAGTCTTTTATCATACTTATTTACTTAATTCATGCATGTGTTGTGGGGGTGCACATGCCACTGCATGTATGTGGAGGTCAGAAGACAACCTTGAGGAGAAGGTTCTCTCCTTCCATCATATGGGATTAGGGGATTGAACCCAGGATTCAGGCTCATGGCAAGTGCCTTTACCACTGAACAACTTGCCAGCCCCTTGGATATTTCTGAGCATTCAGATCCTCCAGCTGTGGAGGGCAAAGGTGAGACTGGGCTGGAGGCCTTGTGTTGGTGAGTGTCCTTAAGTTTTGCTCCCATCTTTCTTCCATGGGAATAGCCCACGCCTTTGTAACCTATTAGTACTCATTTGGTAGCTGTCAGTAGCTGCCAAGACTAAGGGCTAAAATTAATAACAACAATCGAAGTGTAAGGACGCTAACAGTCTCTAAATTCGGCCCTTGTGATGATGCCTAGCAGGCTTCGAGAAACTCCAAATCCACCAGCAAGATGACACATTTGTTTTGCCTGAGAAACACATCTAAAGTGGATGTTCTCTGTTCCAAAACATGCTTTAATAGGGTTTGTTTAATTTTGCTGCCTCCCAATCCAAGCACTTGACTGCTTTAGTTGTCGGTGACTAATTGCAGGTTTGTATTTGTGCAGGAATTACTCAAAGCTACTCTTCAAACCTCTTCGTGCTCTCTGGGTGACTCACCTCTTCCAGCCCTGCAGCTAACAGCAGGATTTCACGGAAGGTGCTTCAGGAAATGTGTAAGAGTGGATTAAGATGCTCCTGCTTCCAGCCTTTTCCTTTATCATTCACGTATTATGTTTATTTAGTGTTCATGCCCACAAACCCATGCCCTGCAGTGCATCCCTCAGCACAGGTATGGAGGTCAGAGGACAAGCTGTGGGTCTCAGTCTGTCCTCCCACTGCGTGACTTCCCAGGATGGACTCAGGTCGCCAGGCTTGGCAGCAAANGCCTTTTTATCTACTGAGCCATCTTGCTGGACTCATCCTGTTTCTCTTCTCTTGTTTTTATTTCTCTTTATTTGTGTGTGTGTATGTATATATATACATGCATGTGTGTGCCTATGCATGCATGTTTGTATGTATGCAGGGGTGTATGTGTGTGTGTGTGTGTGTGTGTGTAAATCTAGAAGTCAACCTCAGGTATCATTCCTCATGATCTGTGCATCTTGGCTTTTGAGACGAGGTCTCTGACCTTCAGGGAGCACACTGGCCCATGGTTCCCAGGGCTCCACTTAGCCCCATCTCTCCAGCGCTAGGATTAATGTGCACTTTACCGGCTCCGCCATCTTCCCAGCCACCTAGTCACGTTTATTTATTACTTTTACTGAAGTGCAACATGTAGACACGGACATAGATAATGAGGATCCAGGTAGAAGGGTTTCCAGGGTAGGCAGAACCAGGACAAGACTGTGCTCTTCAGTGCCTGGAAGCCCCTCCAGGCCCCGACTTCTACTGAGTTCTGCCACCTCTAAGGCTCTGTGTAAATGGAGCCAGAGTCTAAACTCTCTTGTCTCTCTCACTCGCTGTTTGTGAGTTTCATCCACACCCATCCATCGGGTTTTGAGTTTGTGTCTTTGGTGTTTAAGTTGGGGCCTCACTCCATTGCTATTGTGAGCTTCGATTCTGAGTCCTCAGACCTCGCCATCCCGAGGAGCTGGGACTTCAGGCACACACAGCTCCACTCAGCTTTAGCAATTGCTCCTTTCCATTGCTGTCTTCTATAACAAGGCACTGTTTGTTTTCATGTTGTTAGTTCTGACCCTAGTAACTGAAAACTGGCATTCCCATTTTCAAATATTTATCAGTCATTTATCCAACAACATCGATCCATTTATCTGACTCTTCTTTCTTTGGACTTCTACATTTTTGAAATAATAATTTATAAACTTTTAATTTTAAAAATATTTTAATCTATAGAATAGTTGCAAGAATCATCTGAAGAACGCATACTTCTCTCTTTGCCTGAGATTCATCAGTTGTTAACAACTGTGACATCAATTGAGTACTCTCTTACTCTCTTCCCATCCCTACCTCTTTCTCCCTCCTTTCTTCCCTCCTTTTCTTGGTCACTCATTTCTGAGCTTAAGTTGTAGACACCACAATACTTCATCTCTAAATATTTAAGTAGGACATCTTAAAACACAAGATTTTTTTTAATCCCAAAACTGCAATAAAATTCAAGCAAGTTAACATCTTCAGGCTACTATTGCATGACACGTGAGCGCACACAATTTGTTGATTGTCTACCTAACGTCTGCTGTGGTGTTCAGACCCGATCTGATCNGGGAGCCATGTAGTTGTCACACCTCCGTCATCCCATTCAGTCTGGAGTAGGTCCTTCTCTTTCTCCTTTCTTGTTTCTGGTGATAGCAAAATCTCTGAAAAGCATGAACTGTTCGCATTGTAGCCAATTTGAAGATGGGGGTGTTTGTTGAAACTCTCTGTTTTGGTTGGTTTCTGTTGCTATAACAGAATAGGGCAGATGAGAGTAATTTGCTAAAAATAGAAACTCATTTCTCATAGTTCTAGAGACCAGGAAATCCATGGTGCCGGTGTCTGCTGAGGTGTAGTTTAGAAGTCCCAGGTCNTGGCGCATGTGTTGGTTAGGGCTGTTTGAAAATCCCAGGTCATGGTGCATGTCACCCAAAGGTGAGTTCAGCAGGCTAGGAAACGCTGCGTGATGCCTCTTCCACAGAAGCTCAGTCCCATTCAGGAGACAGGAGCCCTCCCACCACATCACCACTTGAAGGCTCTCACTCGTGAGACCATCAGGCCAGCAAAATCTGAGTTTCGGAAAGAACACAATTACTGTGTTCAGATCGAAGCTGACAAATTTACAATGTGTTGCCTTCACCACGAAAACAGCAGAACAGATTCATTCCTTTCTCAGTGGGTGACAACTTTCCATGCAGAGCTTTATTTTTCTGCTTTTTACATTTATTTAATTATATGCACACATACGTGTGTTCATGGAGCCACATGTTTACACGCTAAGCTTTACGTGTCTTTATTTGCTTTGAATTAGATGGCTTATTATTTTTGCTTTGAATAGTTACCTCTTTCTGTTGTTGGTGGCGGTGGTGGTGGCAGCAGGTTTATTTATTTATTTTTGTCATTGCTCTTACTGTCTATTTTGAGATAGAATCTCTTATATCCCAAGCTGGTCTTGAACTCCCTCTGTAGCCATGGCAACCTTGAACTTCTGGTCCTCCTGCCTCTACTTTGCTGATGCTGGCTTGTCTAGTTTGTNACGCTAGGGACTGAGCNCTGTGCACTGAGCTGTGTTCCCAGCCTCCTTTGCTGGTTTTAAACAGCCCTCTCTATTGATAGGAGAGCTGGCATAGCCTAACAGTGTTTCTCCAGATTGTCATTTGTCTTAGTTATTGGTGACGGGTTTTCTGCTTTCCATAGATGCTTCCTCATATCTGCACTCATAACATGACCTTTATTTCTGCCTTTGATATTTTGCCATTTTTCTTGAATGCTAGATTCACCTAAACATCTTAAGTTTTACCATTTTTAAAGGTTTACTTATATTTATGCATGTTTTGCTTGCTTGTATATCTGTGTGCCACATACATGCCTAGTGCCCTCAGAGGTCAGAAGAGGGAGTTGGATTCCCTGCAACTGGAGTTATGGATGATTGTGAGCCAACCATGTGGGTGCTTGGAACCGAATCCGTGGACTCTACAAGAACAAGTGCGCTTAACCACCAAGCCATTTCTCCAGCCCCTACCTTTTACATTTAAACATATCATTTCTTACTTATTTTAGAGTAAGAAGGATGAGCTGTAGCTTTTGTCCATGCAATTAGCTTATTGACTCAGTAGTGTTTGTACATGGACAGAAACATACAAATCAATTGTAAGAAAGCCACCACTGCCTTGGTGGGGAAATACAATAGGACTAGCATGCTCCTTAAAGACTGATTCTCAGGGTTCATAAGTCTAAGAAGAAAGGTCTGTGCTTCTATTAATTATAAATTGAATCTTGAGGCTAGAATTGCTTTCTGCTAACTGAAAGGTTGCATGACAATAATGGGTGATTTGATCCTTCTGACAGACCCCATGCTGGCTAACGGGAGCTAAGAGCTATGGGAGGAATAACGCCTCTGTTGGCAGTGGAGCTCACAGAGCTGACTCTTAGAGAAGCTTCCATCAGGGACAGCAGAGATGGATTAGTTGGTGATCACCCAGCAAGAAGTGAAGGAAAACTGCCTGGGAAACAAGACCGGGTGTCCTCAAGGCTCCCCCAAGCCTTGGAGCTGAGAGTACACTAGACTCTGGGCGGTGAGGTGTGTGGAAGTTGTGACACTTAGAGAGACAGAGTGGAGTGCTCTGACTGATGCTGAGTGTCCAGGCCCAGCAGAAGATGGCCACTGGAGTCAGGAGGGTATAAAAGCACAACAGGCATGGTGGCTTCTAAATGACCAGTCAGTCTGTCAGCATTGGGAGGCTGTGGTGGGAGCCTCCTCTATGCTGCAGAACACTGAGGGCAGCCAAGGTGGAAAGGGCTTTAGCTCCCCCAGGCCTCTCAGATAAGGACACTAATTCNCTTGATGAGCTCATTGGCCAGCACACCTTTGTAACATTTGCCTTCTTGGCATGAATTGCCATGTGTACTGTGTATTTGGTTTTATTATCCATCTCCCATTAACGCACACAAGTCCTATTGCAGCTTGGACTTGGCTCTGCCCCTTGATTTATTTGAGCCCCAAGTCATTCCCTGACAAAGAGAAGTGGTGTATTCTGAGGTCTTCACTTCATTTCACTCTAGAGTGGTGTAGTCATCCTCCTTGGCATCCGAACTCTTGCGATTTTGCTCATAAGTTGAAATCCATCTTTTCTGGCTTTGAAGAGGGTCCTCTTTTGAGAAGTGCAAACAGAATGGCAAGTGCCAAGGCCCTGGGGAGGAACAGCATGGCATTCCAAAGGACAACTCTCTCTCTCTCCCCTCGCTCTCCCTCCCCCTCTCCCTTTCCCTCTCTCTGTTCCTCTCTGTCTCTGTCACTGACTGTCTGTCTCTCTGTGTCTCTCTCTCCTTCCTTTCCCCTTCCCTTCTTCTCCCTCTCTGGAGTCCCCTAGCCCTTTTACAGATAATTCAAGTTGTAATTCACCAAATGCCTCAGGTAGGTAATTGTCACAACAAGGAGAGACTAGGATTCTTAGAAGGCTCCAGTTGAGGAGGGGAGTTGGGGTGCAGGCCAACAAGACTGGTGTTGAGTGGACAATTTTGAAGGGTGGTTGCTGCAGGGGAGGGGGGTCATTACACAATTTTCTCTACCCTCTTGTTGTTGGAAGTTTCTAGAACAAAGGGTTGAAGAAAGGCATTTGTAGGCAGCTTGGAGGAGATGATAACCAGTCAGCTGGGGCAGATCATGAGTGCCAGGAGGCCCACACCTATGCTGCTCAGCTGAGGACCTGCCCTTGGAGCAGGGATCCAAACCCACAAGCCACCTGAAGTTCAGTCCCCCGCACCTGCCCTGATGATTACCTTACTGAAACGGCTAGGGCAGTTCTGGAGTTGAGATGATTTTTGTCCCCTCATCTATGCCTCTTCCTCTCAGAAGATGGTCTCAGTGAGCAGACAGCTGGAAATATCATATCCAGCTCACCAAGAGTTAAACTAACAATGTTATCTGTTCATGGATTTTCAGAGTCTTGCTTCAGAAGCAAAATGAGTTGGGAGCCATTAGTGGGGAGTGACGGCATGCTCATTTGTCTAACACATTGAATAGCTTGAGACACAAAGGACTTAATCATTGGAAGAAAAACCAGAGGATTTCAAACATACAAACCAGATGCAGAAAATGAAAAATGTAAATAAAAAGAAAAACACAGTAAAAGAAAAATTAAGTAGAAGATATTCACAGCAGAACTGATCAGAGTAAAGAATTAGTGAGTCTAAAGACAGACTGTTTAAAATAAAGAAAAAGAAAATGAGTGAGAAGGAGGAAAGAAAACTTCAGCGGTTTATGAGACACCATCCAAAGGGAAAGTCTATGCCACTGGGACCAAGAGAGAACTAGAGAATGATGAAGGGTACAAAGTTTGCTCAAAGAAATAATAGAAAGGCCTGTGGTAATTATAAATGAAAAAAGCCAAGATCTAAAGCATGGAAACAAACACACTGACTGAGAAACACCTCTCAGCAATGAAGATAGCAGGAGAGAAAGAAAGGAAGAAAAGGCCTACCAGAAAACAACCAGCAATATGGCTGGTTCTTAATAAGCAGTAATTACTCTGGATGCAGATGGATTACATTATCTAATTAAAAGACAGTTGCTNAAGAGATTACAAAAACAAGAACAGAAGATGCTGCCGACGTGAGACTCATTTCATCTGCAAGGATATGCAGAGGCTGAAAATTAATGAATGAAAAATGTAATCCACATGGAGACTAGAAGAAAGTGGGATATTTATGTCAAATAAACTTCACATCAAAACTATGAGATTAGGACACTAATGAATGGTAAAGGGGTCAAAACCAAGTCTGTAGCACACATATACACACACACAACACACCAAACAAACACTAATACAGCTCTCTGTATTAGAGACAGCAGGTGGTTCCCTAATACATTATAATTAAATAAGACATTCTTTAGTACCTCGTCTTTTTGCTGTATTCTTTCAAATAACTGTATCTTATGAAATGCACATTTTACAAATATAGAATATTATTCTTAGCTATATATGTCTTTCAAGCTGTAAAGCGTTCAGTAGCAATGAAAATAAAAAATAAAACAAATTATCATTGGATTCTTCCATTAAAGGACATATAGGCCAAGTAATATCTACAACAGAAAAAAAAATCAGGTAAATTCTAAAGGATATCATCAAATAATTAAAAATATGCATGGTTAAAACCATTTTAAAAGTTATAGTTCTTTTTTACTGACCAAAGATTGTTTTATGATTTTATGGTTATTTGAGAATCATAAAACATATATTTTTTTGTTACTGACTAACTTGGCAAAGTTATTACTATGTGTGGAAGAACAGGTATGCCAAAACACAAAAAAGTGCAAAATAAGTATAAGGTGTAGTGTAGCAATACAGGGCAGGAAAAACTTAAAAGGTGTAAGGTAGGGTAGAAAAAAATTAAGATAAGATAAACTAGACAGAAAAACTCTGGAATTTTCTGACTTTGGGGCTATGTATGCAAACTGGGAAGAAAAATCTATCTTCTTTGAGCTTTATGAGCAGAGAAAAGCTCTTTTTTGAGCTTATCAGCTAGGGAAAAAAACTCCTGTGGGAAGCTTTTGGTCCCAAGCGGCAGGAGAAAGTGATTCTTCCTGAGGCAAAAATACGGGGTAATAAGCCAAAGTTCAGAAGTTTGGGGGAAAAGTTGGTCTTTCTCTCTCTTGGAAAAAGAAAAACTTTGTAAAATCTCTCTAAAAAGCTTAATCTTTCTCTCTCAACTTAAAAGCTCTCTTAAAAAACTTAATCTCTCNCTAAAAAGCCTTTCAGAACTCTGAGTTTCTCTTTTGGTAAAGGGCAAAAATCAGAATCACCTGGAGATATTAGTACAGGAAACCACCTGTGATTTGCTCTAAGGCAGGCCCCCCCCCCACAAAAAAAAGCCTAAGTTCTGTCTTTCTTTCAAGTCAGAAAAATCCTCCCTGTTATGAGGGAGGCAGGGATTGAGTTCCTAAAAACATCTTCTAAACTCTGTCTCTTCAAGGTAGTAAAAAGCAGCAGTTGGAATCCCCTGAGGAGATGCTTGGGAGAGTGCGGNTGAAGAGCCACAGAGAACCCAATGGTGCAGGAAACTGCATGAGAAAAGCAAAAAAAGCCAAACCTTTCAGCTGAAGCTGAGCTGAGGCATCGAGGGTTTTGTTTCTGAGTGAGCGTCTCTCAGAATGAAAAGTGCTCCTAACTGCCCTAACGCAAAGATCCCCTGAAGCGATGACCTGAAACAAATGACCTGAAGCGTTGTATCTTCACTTCTAACCAACAACTGAGAAGCGACTAGCCAGAATTCTCCTGCAGCTGGAACTCAGGAAAATGCAGGGGCATGGCTGCAAAGAGCCAAGACAGATCCTTCCCTGACAGGAGGGCTGCTGGGGAGGGCAAAAAAGCTGAACTGTGTCTGAAGCAGCTGCGCTGCCTAGTCAGGAAAGCTGTCTGGGTCAAGAGCCCAGTCAGGGCAGAATGGAGAGCTATGCAGGAGTAAAGCTTTCTTTCCTATCAGAGAAAGCATCTTTCTGAGAAAAGCTTTGTTTCAACTGACTCCAGGTGAGATGAGGGAGTGTAGCCTCTGGCATAAACTCCGTGAGCCTAAGGACAAAGCAACCCATAGGGGGAGTTGGGGGAAGGAGGGGGAAAATGGGTCAAGTGAAAGGCCTGATGAGGCAAAACACCTGTCCTAATTCCAGTTTAGGGAGAACAAAAAAACCTCCCTTGATAAAAAAGCAGAAGCTTGATTCTCAGTACAGAAATGGAGAGGGGACAAATTCCTCCCCAGAAAAGGCAAAACCTGAGGAAAACTGCTAGAGTTTGAGGCAGATTCAGATGGGGAAAAAAGCCCCTACCTCCAGAGGCAGCTAGTAAAGGAACAGAGCCAAAGCCTGAGATATCTGAAGCTCTGCATCTGCGGGGGAAGGAACAAGCAAATAAAGATCTGTCAGTGAAAATCCCTCTGGAGGAGCTATGGGGAAACCGTTGTAAATGCTTGTTTCTTCTTACTATCTGACTGAGAAAAACAAAAGCCCTGAGAAAAGTTGTTATCATAAGAGCCAGCCTCAATGCATGCGCAGTTCTGATCCGGGGCCAGTATCAGAGTAAAGAGAGACACCTGTTAAAGCCAGCTCAGAGAGAACAGAAATCTCCTGATGTCCCATAGTTGAAAATGCAAAAACCTTGGTTCAAATCTCCCATTGTAAAAGCTAAAACTTTGAAAACAAGCCCGGTAAAATAAAACAGGAAGTTGCCTCCTAGACCCAAAAAGAACTATGGGAAATGGAGTCCATAAGCTAGCTCCTAACAGTGAGCTGATGAAGAGAAATGCATTCTGGGAAAGGTAGTTTTCCTCTAAAGATTTGGGCAACATCGCCTGGAAAAACTGTTTTTGGCTCGAAACATTCATAGTAAACTTAAAATACAGCTTTTAAAAGATTAAGAAGGAGGAAAATCATTTAAGAGTTTGTTGAATGTTAGTTCCAATGAAAAATTNTAAGAATACAGCACTCGGAGCTTCGCCGTTTTTGGCTGCCCTGAGGAAAATACCTTAATCTTTCTAATAGATGTGCAACAATATTTTGCTAAGAGCTTTACGGTAGTTCAACAGGAATTTCACCCTCATCCTGAAGTGAAGGTTTTTGTAAAGCAAACTGAAAGTTCTGCTACAACAGAAATGTTTGTCTGAATTATGGCACAGGGAAGCTGTTATGAATTTGGGTAAAGGGACAGCCTCTAACTAGAAATCGTTTGTCAACAAGCCACTTTAATATTCTTTAGAAAGCAAGGGAAAGCAAGCAGTCCATACACTGAACACTGTCTTAGATATGAAGAAAACTTACAGGCAAAGAAAGTTCTTTACCTTTTGAACAAACAGCCTACAATGAATGATTCTTTTGAAGACAAGAAAACAGGCATTCAAAAAGAAATGACTGCTTTTGATGAGGATTGTAGACGAAAGTTTGTCCGGTTTCCCCGCCCGGCTCCCACGGCCCGCTTAGACCCAAATAAACACACAGAGGCTTATATCATTTTTAAACTATGGCCCTGGCAGGCTTCTCGCTAGCTAGCTCTTACATCTTAAATT
>LZPO01055148.1:209664-223732 GCA_001675575.1 Neotoma lepida
GAATGTCCCGCCTAACCTTATTCTGCCTCACCATTGGCCAAACAGCTTTATTTATTAACCAATCAGAGCAACACATTTTTAGAAAGACATTCCCATCAGAGGATAAAGCTTCAAAAAAATCTATCTTACAAAATAGAATTGCTTCACCTGAAAGTTCCCTATAAGAAATCAATGCTAAATAATCATAGCTGCTAATAATAACACCAGAAGTTAAGAAGCTAATGAAGTGAAACATGAAAAAAAAAAACATTTGTATTCTTGAATTCTTTGAACAGTAGCAGTTTTGGCAAAAATATTGGGCTAAAAAACTATCAGAAACATTATCATTGATAAAAGAACTCATGACAAATACAGCTTTAAAAAATTAAGAAGAGGGAACGTTATCTCAGAGTATGGAACATTCCTCTGAATGTCAGCTCCAATGAGGAACTGGTGTGAAAAGCAGCTAAATCAATTTTCCTGATATTAAGGTTCCATCTTGCAGTCTGGGGATAGTAGGAGAATAAGGAGACCTCCAGACTGTTGAGGAGTTTTGAAATGTAGCTTCAGCAATGTTTTTGGTATACAGAGAAACCTTCTGAGAGCTGCAGGTCTGGAACCCCACTCTAACTTAGACAATTGTCTTCTGTCGAATGGAAAATTGACTATTATGGAATGATTAGCTAAGCGATTCAGAAACAGAATATTCCTTACAAGGTTTTTCTTCTCATCTCTTTTCTTTTTGGTTTGCTGTAAACTGAGATAGTCTTTACTGGAGTTTCCTTAAGGATATAAGTATCCCAGAGTTGAGAGAGTTATTAAAGAATTAGACCCTTGTTTCAAACTCTCAAGAAGTTTCAGAATATCAAAGCTGTCTATAAGCTCTAAACTTTAGAAATGATTTGTGTACTTCCTGTCTAGTTAAGAATCTTTCTAATAGAGATAGTGATAATAATTAAGAGTAAAAAGTAGAAAATTAAGATGTTAAATCTCTTCTAGGTGTTAAGAAATCTTTAGGTGTTTGCTAAGTTAGATATGTGCTAATGGTAGCCCTATAGAGTTTGCTTAATAGTGTAAGTATGTAAGATAGATCTATAGAATTTCTTTAAGACCTTATAAGAAGTAAATAAGTATAAGAAGTAAAGATGCTAGTTGTAAATGTAAATTTAAATAAAATATAAGAAGTATATTTGCTATAGTACTATAGAGTTTCCTTAAGTATAAGTATATAAATAAGTATATGTTCAATAAGCTTGTAAGANGTAAAGAAATGGCCATGATATAAGTAAATATGAAATATGTAAATAAGTATATGTTATACATGAAGTTATATGTGAGTTTGTGAAAAAGTGTAAATGTTGAGTGTGAATCTATGCTTAATGTATATTGTGAAGGAACCTGAGACAGAGGAGGTAGTGTCCTAGCAGACTGCAAAGCTGGCAGTCGGAGCGGGTTTTCAAAAGCTCCAGAAGCAGCTAAGAAGCTAAGAATGGACGCTGCGGACGCCAGAACAAGGCATCCGCAGCTGAGAGCCATGGAAAATCAACCCAACATGGAAAAACCTGAGCTAGTAGCAAAAACAGTGCATTTTAAAATACTACTGAAACTAAAAATGTCTGTGTCTTGAGAATGAAACGTGCAGAGAGGCTTGTTTGAACTAAGATTAACTGCAGAAAGGTTTTGGTTATAAAATGTTTCTTCATATTTGGAAACGAAAGTCTAGTACCAGAATTTACTTTTTTTTTTCTTTTGAACTTTTTTGGTTTTTCGAGACAGGGTTTCTCTGTGTAGCTTTGGCGCCTTTCCTGGAACTCACTCGGTAGCCGAGGCTGGCCTCGAACTCACAGAGATCCGCCTGCCTCTGCCTCCCGAGTGCTGGGATTAAAGGCGTGCGCCACCGTCACCCGGCTTTTTTTGAACTTTTTAAACTTAAAAAAATGAGACAAAACTACAAAAAGATTTTGGTTATGCCTTTCTTCATATTTGGAAGGCTGGTACCAGAATTTATTATTTGAATTTTGGGACTTAAGAAGTGAAATGAACAATAGTGATTTCATTGCAATGGGGACAAATTTGAATTTACTTATGGTGATGACCTAGGAACTGTTNTCTGGATTTATCTGTGTTGAAACTGGAGTTGTTTAAATGAAGAAATTTATTGTTTTTACCTAGGCTCAAGATTCAGTTTTGTGCATGCATATATACTTTATTAACTGTGGTGATTCATGAATTGTTATGTGTTAAAATGGGACTGTTTTATGGAACTCTTTGTGTAAGAATGGAATTACTTATGGAACTGGTTTTGTGTTACAAATGGAGCTGTTCAAATAGAGAAATTTGGAATTTTTTTCTAAAAATAAACAGCTTTATTTATCAACCAATCAAAACAACACATTTTTAAAAAGACATTCCCATCAATTAACGTTATGTTTTGGTAGTGAGAAATGCATATGAGTATACTAAGATTACTTTAAAGTATAAAGAGTTTTATTAAGAAACTGCTTTTGGATGTTTTGCTAAAAGTTTTCAAAGTGTTAATGGTTAGATGGAGAATATTGCTTTTAAGTATGGGTTTGGAGGATTTGTATAAGTTTGGATTTTTTCTAATTAGGTTCGAGATTTTATTTAAAAAAATTTATAAAGAAAAGGGGAAGTTGTGAGTGAATTAAAATTGAACGTATGTGTAGGTGTTATTATGTTAACCTATTGATGTTAGTGCACCCTGGTTTGGTGAAGTTAAGAAGTATTTAAGTTGTGANTACATNAGAGGTTTATCCTATGTTCTGTTAGCAAGAAATTCAAATGGTTTTAAGATTGAGAAAATTGTAACTATACATAGCAACATTTATGTTAGTTCAAGTGGTTCTATTAAGAGTTTAAGTTGTAAAATTGAGAAAACTGACTATGTATAGCAACATGTGAAGTTTAATGATGAAGCTAAGGGGTTCTTTAATGCAATTGCAAACTTAGACATTTTTGGTTTAGAGGGACTTGATGCAGCTAGACTGCTGTAGTCACCTTAGACACATTCCAAAACAGAAATGCCATCTTTATCATCCTCCATTCCCATACTGGGAGGTGTGACAATTATGGAGACTTCTGGGAGCTCTTAATAACGACTTGTTTTTATATATTAAAAAGGGGGACCTTTGGGAGTCCATTTTCAGGTTCCTAGTGAACTTACTCAGCAGGTCTGCATAGAGAGGANGATTGGACCACGGGCTTGAGTGCAGGTGTCCAAGATGGTCTGCCTTTGGCTGTGCTGTGGGGAGGTCTTTTGCTCCACCCCTTGGCATTCCTATAAATACCCTAGGGCAGAGACAGTCTGGGCCTGATGGAATAGGTTCCAGGCCCTCTCGAGGCTATCCTGTGTTTTCCATCTTTATCTCTCCACTCTAAATCCTTCTATCTAATATTTGCTGCTACTCTCACTCAAGAAAACTCTGAGGAACTTTGGGGTTGGTGGGTAGCCGCCCCACAAGTTCTTATTCCAGGTTTTTAATAAAGTAAGGCCAGAATTTCTCATTGCATTCCTCAAAAGAGTGATACTTTGAGGGGACAACTTATCACAATAATGAATGATACAGGTCTCTCTGTGCCCAGATATATCCNTATATAAGCCCTGTTCCATCTCAGATGGCTGGCTACAGCCACAATGAGCCTGTGCAAAAGACAGCACATGGCCAGACTCAGGACACAATAATGGCTACTCCTTCACCTGCTGTAAAAGCCTGTCCTTCCATCAGGCACTCTCCAAATGACACCCACAGGGTCCTCATGCTCGTGAGTCATGTTACATGGGAGCCTATCTGAATGCAAAAACACAGGGCAACTCCCCTGCCAGAAGCTGGGCACTTGGTCTCCAGAGAGAGAGCCAGGCTAATTCAGGCAAAGGTTTAAAGCTTTTCACACTGAGATCCACTGAACTCTCCACATTCTGAATAACTACAGAGAAAGCGCAGTGGCCCCATGGTCATGAGTGCCCAGCAATCCCCAGTGTTGGGTGTCAGTCATGTTTCCCACCCACCATCTTGTCAAGAGAAACACCAGAAACNTGGTGGTTGAGAGACTGCAGCTCCTGCACAGGGGAAGCATAAACTTGACAAGGTCCCAGGAAAGAGCAGGCTAACAGAACGAGCTCTCAACACTGCATAAACTGCAAGTGCATGTGGACAGTGGGACTGAAACATCTAGACAGAATGATTATTNACAGAGTTATTCGGGTGGAGGGTCCACTGAGGATAGGACAAGTGAAAGCATGTGCTCCCAGGTTTCTCACACCTATTAGGCTCTGCCTGCAATTCGTTCTATTGTGGCTCATGAACGCTGTGCATTTATTCACTATTGATCTATATATTTTTGTACTGTTCCCTCCAAGGGAACTAAGGGCCATTGGCCTTGCAGCNTAACACTCAGCTAATAAGCCACCACCCATCACAAGCTAAAAGATTAGCGGTGCAGAGGTAAAATAGGAAACGTAGGTATGGTAACATTAGGAGCCAGATACGAGGGGCAGAAGATGGCCCCTTGCTGGTGAGTGCCAGCGATAAACCATGATGCCTATGGAGAATCTGAGATGCTGAGGCAAAGTGTGATGAGTTCAGACATTTGAGATGAGGAAGCAGCAATGTCAACTGTGTGCCTCCTCTCAAGGATGAAGTTACCTCAGAAAAGATTGAGGGCTGTCACAAGATATATGTAAGTGATTCCCATGGAGGGGTCTCTGTGAAACACTTCCAGCTACTGTCCCAAATCTGTGTGTTTTAAAGGATGCTTGACACAGTTTGGGAGAGAATAAGTATGGACCAAGCTGGGAGGTAACTGAGGCCATGATGCCCTTTGTGATTCTCAGAATGAAGTGAGGTGAGGCCTCTGTGACCTCACAGGTAAATCTCTGCTGCAGTAACACCAGGGTCCCACCAGGGAGGGATGGCACACAAAGAAGACCCAAGTTCTCATCCTAAGAACTAGAAATGTGAGGGAATCAGACATCTTATAGTAATGGGACTGGTCCCTCAAGACCACAGGGAGAGAAAGCCCTCACTCACCAGGGACAGAAGCCTTGGGATGAAGCTGCAAAGGTGTCTCTAGACCAGGACTCAGCATCCAGCATAGGTAAGGAAGAAGGATCCATTCCTGTTTGAGTGGCCACATTAGACCAGCACTCATGGCTTCTCCAGGGAAGGTAGGAAAGGCACCCGGGGGACTGCCATCTGCTCTTCCCTGAGGACTCCAGTCCTTGCAGTAGCAATGTCTTCATTTGTACTCAGTTGTCACAATATGGAAACTATCAAAGGAAGTACCATGAAAGCACTCTACCCTCTAATTCTATAATTATGTACATTTGCTCTTTGTTCGTGTGCTCGTGTGTGTGCTTCAGTCTGCAGGTCCATGTCATATGTGTGAAAGTGCTTAGAGGGGACACTGAATCTTCCCTACCATTATACACATTGTTATATGAGACAGGGTAACTTTATTTTCAGGCTTTGTTAATAAGATGAACACACCACAGGCAAAGCCTTCCACAGTGCTGGGACAGAGTGCTCAGCACAGTTTGGGAAAGCATGGTTGTTCCTCATGCTGCACTCAGGCACAGGGAAATAAGCTGGACAGAGGTGTGGTCAAGCCACTGTTACCTTGTATAATGGCTTATTACCAAGGTAAAGGCTGTGGTATTGATGTGAGGGAATTCAGTGTCTACTGGGGTGGGCTGGGATTCAGAAAGAGTTGCTTTCAGGTGTGCAGTGAGGTTTGGGCTATGTAGTGGGAAAAATACATACAGGATTCCTGGGATGAAGGTCTAATTAAGCAGTGTGTTATACTGAAAAGTGGGAGGATGTAATGTGTGAGGCACAATGAGGTCCTTGAGGTCACCTTTAATAGGACCTCTGCTTTAGCAGTAGAAAGAGTTGCAGTATCAGTGGGATGTGTGCCAAGAAATTGTCAAAATAAAGACTCGGGGAGATGACACCCACAACTCATCAGACAGTGAGGCCAAGGGATGGCCACACCCAGCCTGTACTGCAGACTGGTACAGGATGAATTTCTGCTGTTGTGCTGCTCTCTAGTGAGTGACAGTCTCAGAAGTCATTGACTACCATTGCATGACCAGGTACAGAAATTTGATGAATCTTGCTTTCTGNGCAATCCTACTTCAAGCTGTGTTTAGTTAGTGGTGGTGAAGGAATAGGTTGCAGGACAAATTTATTAATGTTTGGTACCCAGGGCCCAGAGGTAGGAACACTCCAAGTTTCATGATGAGAGGAACTTGCTGATAACCAGAGCATCAGAAACCAAGCATTACACTTTGCACATTGGGACTGAGTATGCANACCTCATCCCCACTGGACTGCTCTTCCCAGGGGATAAAGTTCCCTAGAGAAAGAGGAGGCATGGGTCTGAGCTTTTNCCCATNAAATGGTCATAAAAGATGCCTTCAGATACTTCCCATAAGTACTAGCCCAACATATACCCATGTGCCTGTACAGCTTTTGAGATTTCCCAAACAGTGAGGCTTGGCCTCTGTGACCTCACACGAGGGTCACTGTCATAGTTAAAGGTGTGTCCTATATCTAAGGGCAGCAGAGTCAGAGTAGGCAGGGATTTGAACCAAGGAGAATGTGGGCAGGGANGCCTTTTAGGTAAGTGACTGCAGAAAATTCTTCAGGTGAAGAAGTGATCTCACACCAGTGTATGTAGTTGGCAGGGGGGATTTATGGAAGGGGATTTTGAAGGCACAATTCAGTGTCTTAGGGGTTTTTGATGGACAAGACAGATGTGATCTTCAGAAGAATTGCTATTCAAGGACCATTAAGAGATACTCACAGAGCATGGCCATGCATGACATACAGGCACAAGACACCATGTCCAAATCAGGGAGAGAGGCCTTGTGAAGATCTGCACAGCCTCCAATGCCTTAGCAAGGCACCCTCAAGACACACAGAGCACTACCCTCTATTGTAACTACCTGTGATATTCCTTCATGGGAGGGTACCTGTGGGAACCCATTTTCAGATTCCTAGTGACTTTACCCAGCAGGTCTGCATAGAGAGGATGACTGAACCATGGGCTTGAGTGCAGGTGTCTGGGATGGTCTGCACTTGGCTGTGCTGCGGGAAGGCCTTTTGCTCCACCCCTTGGCATTCCAATAAATACCCTAGAGCAGAGACAGTCTGGGCCCAATGGAATGGGTTCCAGGCCCTCTCGAGGCTATCCTGTATTTTCTATTTTTATCTCTCCACTCTAAATCCTTCTATCTAATATTTGCTGCTACTCTCACTCAAGAAAACTCTTGGGAACTTTGGGTTGGTGGGTAGCCGCCTCACAGGTACCACAGCAAGAAAATGCAGCATGATGTCTTGATGGGACTCGCTTGTGGGTCTCACAACTTAGAAGAAACAGAATTCCACATGAGTTCATGGGCACTCTCCACCACATGGCCAGTGAGCTGTGCATCAAGAAGGTTTTTTTCTCTTTCTTCCCTATAGATTTCATCTTTCTATTTGGATAATGTAAATTTGTATCATGGGGATGGTGGGCTATATATGTTTGTGTCTGTGCATGTTTCCCTGAGGACAGGTCAATGTCATGCCATAAAAGAACAGCAATATTATTCTGTATAATTATCCACAAGTCTATTGTTTTGTTTTTGTTTTTGTTTTCTCTTTTTTTCAGTGGAGGTGTGTGTCTGGGCCGATGATCCCCTGACCAGCACCATCGGCCACACGAACAGGGCCATCAGCACCGGTGCCACCACCACAGCCAGGACCTGTGGCGATGGCAGCGACCACAGGGGCATCAGCACTGGTGCCACCACCAGGGCCAGGACCTGCAGCAGCGGCGACGGCAGTGTCCACAGGGCCATCAGCACCAGTGCCACCCCCATGGCCAGCACCTGTGGCGGCGGCTGTGACCACAGGGCCACTGGCACCACCCATAACCCTAACCCTAACCCTAACCCTACACCAGCTCCTGTGGCGGCAGCAAGCCCACCAGTATCACAAGGCAGCAGCAGAATTGACTAAAGCATGCTCATTTGTCTAATGAAAGGTTTGAATGGCACACTCCTTTTGCACAAATGCACAGCCTTTTAAAATCATTAAAAATCATATCATGTGCAAACAATAGTCATCTTCCCAGTCTCAACCCTTACAGTGTCATTAGAGGTAAGTGACTATCCTTAAACAACATTGGAGGGTTTCCGTCTCTGTTTGCAGGGAAGATGACATGACTTTGTGCTCAAAGCTGGCCCCATCACTCTTGCCATCTGATGGCTCCTTTCTCTGTGTGAGAGAGAATAGCTTGGGTTATGGTCATCTGGTCAGCCCAAGAGGTTTTTTCCCCCCTCGTGAGTACCTTCCATCCTTGGTTTTGTTGTAGGAGATTAGAAGTTCAGGGCCCTGTGTAGTAGACTCGGTAAGTGACTATGCAGAACAAAAACACAGGACAGCAAATGGATTCCATTCAATTCCTCTCAAAAAAAACTTCTCTCCAGGGAGACACTGTGTGTGAACTGAGGGATGAGCTACTCGCTGGTTCATAAGTGCATCAAATGCTTGTTTTGTTAAAAAGTATTGATAATGATAAATTGGCCTTGGGTAAAAGGCTTATGGAGAGAGGTGATTTTATTGATTCTGGCCTGGTTGGTCTGTTGGAAGTTATGACACCATTTTCAGTAAATCGATTGTGTATGGTTTGAAAAGGCTTTGCACTATGTCTATCTTAAATTTTATTTAAATAATTGATCAGGATTTGTGATTGTTAATAACCTTTAACTGAACTGTCATTGGCCTGTGTTGGTACCCACAGATCAATTTTGTGGGTGGCTCATTTGTCTTTGTAACCTTTCCAAAATGCCTCGTATTTTTCTACATTTAAACCTCTTCAATGTTTAGTTCAGAAATCAAGGATTCTGTTTTATTATTTTGCCCTCCCAAAATGTAAAGAGATAATGAATTCCTATGTTCTTTGTAATTTACAGAAAGACCATGAATATATTCCCACAGTGTGTTTGTGTAAACTCAAGTCCTTACTCATGAAGACACAGTCACATTGGATTAGAGTCTACACTAATAGCACCATAAGGGTCCCCAGTTCAACCCATAACAAGGGATGACTAAAGAAATCACTCAGGAGATGGGAGGCAGACTCTGGGATCTTAGGACACAGGTCTTTGGTGGAGAATGCCAAGGAACGTGAAGGAATAATGAATCCTTCCATCAAAGAATTCCCTAGTCTAACCTGCACTCATTCCATGCCTCAGCATCCACCCAAGGCCTGCACACAGCAGCCATGTACAGGTGAAGTCTGGGGAAGTGGGCAGCCAAATGAACCCTCTGAGGGCAGCATTTCTCTGGCTTGTTGGCTGTGTGTCTGGGTCACCAGATAGACTGAAAAGAGAAGTGTCATAGAACAGAGGTGCTGTCCTGGTCATCTTGAAGAATAGGGTCTGGGAGCCAATAATATCCCAGAAAGTACTGTGAACTAAACACATGATGGACAACACACAGCAGAATTTGGAGAAATAGAGGTGTTTTGGGTAGAATAAGGAGAAAAGATGTTTGGGTTCTGAGAGAAGATGACGATGGACATTTACAGGGAGTTGTAGCCAGGCTCCTTCTGATGCAGATCCCTCTGCCCTTGTATCCCAGATAGAACCCTGACTTGCCATGGTTCATGGGGTGTGGCCTGGATAAGCTCATAAAACCTTAATGGAAAAGGTTTCTGGAAGATGGTAGAACTTGGGAGCAACCACATTGAGGGGTTTTGGTTTGGGTGTTTTGTTTGTTTGTTTTGTCTGCATGTATGTCTGCACACCAGGAGAAAGCATCAGACCCCACAGGACTACAGTTGTGAGCCACCATGTAGGTACTGGGAATTGAACCCAGGACCTCTGGAAGGGCAGCCAGGGCTCTTAACCCTGAGCCATCTCTCCAGGCCCACGGTCTTGAACTGGGTTTTGGTTTGGATTTTGTTACAGCATGTCACCATGTCACTATGTGACCCAGCTGTGCTGGTTAGGTTTTTTTGTCAACTTGGCAAATGAGAGTCATTTGGGAAGAGGGAANCTTACTTGAAAAAACTACCCCATCAGATTGGCCTGTAGCAAGTCTGTAGGGTACTTTCTTGATTAGTGATTGGTGTGGGAGGATCCAGCTTTCTGTGGGAAGGGCCAACCCTGGACAGGTAATTGAGAGGTTTAAGAAAGCAGACTGAGCTTTCTTAAATAAGACAAGCCAGCAGGCAGCTCTCCTCCATGGTCTCTGCTTCAATTAGGCCCCCAGATTCCTGCCATGAGTTCCTGACTTCCCTCAGTGATGGACTATGAGTTGGGATTGTAAGACAAATAAACTGTTTTGGATCAGTGTTTTATCCCAGCAATAGAAAACAAAGGAGGAGACCAGCCTCCATTCCATCTCTTGGTCCTCACGCCTCGGCCTCCAAAGGCGCTGGGATTGCAGGTGCCCACTCCTACTCCCGGCACACAACTATACCAGGTAAAATGTGGAATAGGCACAGATCTCAGATGTACTCCATGAGCTTAGCTGTTATCAACCCGTCAACGAAACACAGCATGCTTCTGCTGCCTGACCAAGCTCCCTTGCATTTACCTTCAATGTAGTGCCACTGCTGCCCTGGTCAGCAGCTGTTCTTAGGCTATTCTCTGTAAATTAATTTTACCTGTTTATAAATGCATATTAATAAAATAAACAGCACATAATTTGGTGTTTGGCTTCTTTTGTGCAGCAAGATGTTTGACAGGCTGACTGACCACTTGGTATTGGATAACCAGTTGGTGTGCTCTGCCCTGGGGAAGACTATGTCTCCTGCTCTCAGCATTCCTTAGTTGCCCCTAGTTCTTCATCTTGGTGTTTTTTAAGACTCCCCCAGTATGGCAGCAACCTTTCCATTTTCCTCAGCAGCAGGTAAAGAATCCCACCTACTCCATACCCTCCAAAGCTCTGGGGTGTCTGTCTTTCTAACTTCTAGCATTCTGTTAGGGATGAGGTTGTAGCTGGTTATGACTTGAATTTTTGTGTAGTGGGTAAGCTGTTCCAGNTCTGACCTGGAAACACTACCGCTAGTGAGGCCACACCTACCTGCGACCTGCCCCTGAGGCAGGGCCGAGAAGGGAGCCTTTAAGACTGGAGATGGGTCCGTGCTGGCTCTCTTGGTTCCTTGTGATCCTGGATGCTGGACTGCAGACCGAGTCAGAGTTCTCCAGAGAACCCCACTGGACTGCACCTCACCTCTCCCAGATCCTGTAACCAACCCCTTTTCTGGCTGTAAGTTACCCCAAAATAAATCTTTTAACTACGTGGAGTTGCCTTGTTAAATCCCCACTTTATTTATGTTTTCTGCTATCTAGTGAAGTTGAACTCTGCTCATGTGCTCAGGAGTATTTTTCATGTCTTCTCCTGGGAAATTCTCCTAAAGCCATCTGCCTTTGTTTGCTGGGTTATCTGTCTTTTAAACTAACTTTTGTGAGTTCTGTACCAGTACGTTTTGGTAGACACACTTACAAATGCACTTTCCCAGTTGGCAACCTACTTTCCCATCCTTGGCAGTCACCCTCGGCATAAGTTCTCTGTTTTGCTGGTGTCCCTTCTTGCCACCTGCCCTTGCAGACTAGGCCATTTGAAATGCTTCTCTCAGGACCCCAGATACCAAATGTGCTTCCCTCCAAAGAAACCAGCATGAGATCTCACTTCTGGCTCCTTCCTGTCACTCTGTATCCTTGTGTCCTACTGTGTGCAGAGCTCTGTTGTAGATACTGAGGATGCTATGAAAGTAAACAAGATCTCTGCTCTCAGTTCCTCTAGAAGAAGAAACACAAGATGAACAAGGAAGAGAAACATCCACTTGCAATGTGTAATGAATTTCTTTAAAGGGTTGATAGAGTGATTGAACTTACTGGACTTATCGAGAAAGTGATACTCAAGCCCAAAATGTATGTGAGACTCTGCAATGACTTAAGAGCTACAGCTGTTGCAAAGGTCCTAGGGCCACAAACTTCTCAGCATGTAGAAGAATGGCTGCAGCAAGAGGGCAGAGATGAGGGGAGGGGATGATAGTGCTCCCAGGCCGTGGTAGGAGACAGATCTAATTCCCATTTCAACTAGAAGCTATTGATTGGTTTTTACATCAGAGTGACCTGTTCTGGTTTCCATTTGGAAAAGATGACGCTGACTGCTGTGTCAGACTGAGCTGAGCTGAGTGAGGGTAAGAGTCTACAGATGTGCACAAGGGGAGGGATGTTGGTGGCTTTGACTAGAATGGTTATGGGGCAGGGGGACTGAAGTGTGGTGTACATTCTAGCTGCTAGATGATGTGGGATTCACTGATGCTGTGGTTGTAGGGTGGAGAGTTGGAACAAGCACATCCNAGTCAGCTCCAGTTCAGGCTGCAGGATTTCTGTCCCAACCTGCAGCAGCAGAAGTGGAAAGGCAAGGGAGGATTCCAGTCCATCTGTAAGCAAAGCTGTAAAGGGCTGTTCTGCTCTGGTTGTAACTGCATGGCCTTCACCCTCTTTGACATAGCTGATCCCCAGAAGGAATGCACTAAAGAGAAAGTGTCAGTGACCACAGGGCTACCCTCTGTATCCGTGGTTATATTCACACATGGTCAGTCTTACTGTGCCCTAGGTCTTTAGGTCTTCAGGAAGAAAGGAGATGCAGAGAGAGCTGGTTCTGTTTGCATTTTGAAAGGATGGCTCATTAGCATTTGGAATAGATTATTTCAATATTAAAGTCTCTGCATCTTCATATTATTTGATAGCTTAGGCAGGGATTGGATTGGTCTACCTAGCCCAGAAGATTGAAACAGCATCCTCTGCATGAATTAATNTATGTACAAATTTTAAGAGAAAGGGACCTTCCACATGGCTGAGGAAAAGCAAGCAATTATAAGCAGAAATAACTTTTAAAGCCCTTTATAATTGCCCACAGATACCTAACTGGTTTGTCAATTATAAATTAGGTGGGATTCATACAAGCTATATAAGCATTCTGTCCACCATGGTTTACCTGTGTAAAGAGGTTTTTTTGTTTGTTTGTTTGTTTGTTTTCAAACAATGTAAAGAATCTTGTAGTGATTATATTGTGTCCCCCAAAATATTGTGTACCCTAATAAAACTTACCTGGGGTCAGAAGAGAACAGCCACTAGATAGACACAGAGGCCAGAAAATGATGGCACACACGCCTTTAATCCTAGCATTCTGGAGGCAGACAGCCATCCAGATCTCTGTGAGTTCAGAGCCACACTGGAAACAGAGCCAGGCGTGGTGGTACACACCTTTAATCCCTGGACTTGAGATCTATGTCTTGCTTGGGAAAGACACATGCCTTTAATCCCAGGAAGTGATGGCAGGAAGCAGAAAGGTTTATATGGTGTGAGGACCAGAAACTAGAGGCTCTTTTAAGCTTTCAGGCTTTGAGCAGCAGTTCAGCTGAGATTCATTCGGGTGAGGACTCAGAAGCCTGCAGTCTGAGGAAACATGATCAGCTGAGGAGTTGGCAAGGTTGGCTGTGGCTTGTTCTATCTCTCTGACTTTTCAGAATTTACCCCAATACTTGGTTTTCAATTAATAAGACCATTTAAGATTCATCTTACAGAACCTTAGAGAGGGAGAGATCCTTTGTCACCATGGGCCCAGATGGCCCCCAAATACCACTGCTGTTCTAGCAACTGGTCCACTCAGCACCTTCTTTAGGTGCCAACAGCCTGATTGCTTTACAGATACAAAAACTGAAAAGACCAATAACTCTGATCTTGAGAGAAATGCCTGACAAAACTCAGCTCATGGACAGGCTATGCCACAGTTGCANCAACCCAGATGCTCTGAGAACCTGTGACAGAAGATTGGAGTCTAGGGAGGAATGACAGCACAGCATGACATGGTGTCCTGGATGGGGAGACACTGAAAGTTTGAATCAATAACATTGCTCCAATGAAGACTAATTAGCTGTAGCAAATATACCATACTAATCTAGAATGTTAGTAGTCGGGGAAAACAGATGTGGGTTATCTTAATATCCCCTTTTTCTCTGTAAGCCCAAAATAAAAAAAAATAAAATTTTCATATATCTA
>LZPO01055148.1:226110-237006 GCA_001675575.1 Neotoma lepida
TACCATTCATGGAGCCCTCTATAGTTCACCTACCATTCATGGAGCCCTCTACAGTTCACCTACCATTCATGGAGCCCTCTACAGTTCACCTACCATTCAGAGAGCCCTCTCTAATTCCAGCTCTGGGAGCCACTTAAAGCAGGCATGGTGGCACCAGAACTGAGGACATGGCAGCAGGAGGATCATAAGCTCAGGGCCATTCCTGTCTTTAGCGAGTTTGAGGACAGCCTGGAATATATGAGAACCTGTCTCAAGAAACAACAAAAATAAACAAACAAAAATAAACAATCAAAACCAACAGCATGTACACTTTAATTTGAGGATATGCAGGGTTTTTAAGTGAACCCACTTGAAATATCTCACCTGCCAAGCACCACACCTCAGATTTTGCAGCGAGATTCCCATTAGAAATTGCTTCCAAGAGTGAGGATCCTTTTCTTGAAAATGCTAGTGGTATATGCTGGCCAGGCTCCAGGGATCAGGGTCATCAGTATTTCTCAAGACTCCTATTCTGTCTCTGTATTCTTTGTCTCCAGGGATAGTCAACCTTCGGCTGTTCATTACTGATAGTCTACAAGCAGAGATGTGTCTTCTGGAGGGCCTGTTGGCTGGTATTTGTCATTCGCTCACTCCGTTATGGCCACTGAGAGCAAGCTTTGTGGAAAGACCCCATCTAATTGTGATTTATGTGGAGGTTAAGGGCCACTTNGTTCCTGTAAGAATTGATTACTCCCAGAGGGAAGGGGATATATCTCTTTTGGTTTTATATTTTCATATTCTATGAGGTTGGGTTAGCTCACTAGAGCTCTCTCCTGGCTCATAGAACAGCCACGAGCAGGTGTTCATGCTAAGAGGCCTTTTAAGGGCCCAGGCTGCAAAAGGTTATACCATCTTCAACATACGGCTTCCAAGACCACCATGGTAGTCTCCTCCCTGTCAACCAGAAGGGAAAAGGCTGTGGAGAAGGGTGCTGAGTGCTAAGGGAAACCACATGGGCCCAGCTTAGGGAAGGACATTGTTGTCTTCATATTCCATTGACTAGAAGCCTGGTGTATGGCTGGCCACACCAAAGAAAGACTTGGAGATTAGCTATACTAGTCTTTAGAGGAGGATGAAGCAGGTTTTGGTCAATAGGTATTTGCTAAGTAGCAGTTATTTGTCTAGTGGGGAGTAAGTATTCAAACAGTTGGCCCCATTAAATAATTTAAGAGGTTTAGATTAGGGTGATATTTGAGTAACCATGAGTGTAGTCCTCTGAGAAGCTCTTGAAAATAGTTGATTTTCTTCCTACAGTTTCTAAGGATCTCACCTGGCACAGAACTAGTTTATTTCACCCTGATTGTGTCATTGTTGTGTGCAGGACACTAAGCTCTGGGCTATAGCTGTCGCCTTCTGAACAACACCAAGCTCCTGCCTTTAAGTCTCTTGCAGCCCGTGTTCCTCAGCACATCAGTTGTCTTTATGTCAAACTAGCTGCATTTGCATGTGAGGGTCACATACTGTTATCTTCATGCCTGGAGTTGTACCCGCCTCCGTGGATTTATCTAAAATCCTTTGACACAGAACCATATGTTGAAATCCTTGATGGAATATTAATCAAACATTTCTATGCAGGCTCTGCAGCCCTGATTGAAAATATGCTGGTAGAAGTAGCCTTTTTAGGAAAATTACACATTTCACACTGAAGCTAGTAATCAAGTCTTCCCACTGCTTCACAATGGAAAAGCAGAGGCAACAGCTTATCCAAATGAAAGAGGGGCAACTTCATTCCAACAAGGATGCTCAGCTACAGCAATTAGAGAAAAGTGTGTGAAGTTTCTGACATTTGCTTTTTGCCTCTTTGAGGAGATAATTATGAGAAATGTCATAAGCCTCCATGTCCTGCTTGAGAGGGTCAGAGATGGCTGTTAATGGACTTGAAGAGAGTCATGAGAACATCTTCCATGATTGGTTTCTATTTAGCGAGGGGCAGCTGATGTCAGGAGCAGTGAAAGTATGAGACCTTCCCAAGAGAGGAACATTGTACTCAGGTGAAATGGTCTGATGTTAGGGATGGTGGTGGAGATCTACACACACTCCTGTGTGCAGAGGCCATCAGATCAGCAGCAGGAAGCTTACTTAGCAAGAACACCGAGCCATGGTGGAAGAAAGTTCTGAAAAGTTTGCTACTAAGGGGCTGGAGAGAGGGTCAAGTACATACTTTACAAGTGTGAGGGCTTGAGTTCAGATCCCCAGTAACCATGTAAAAAGCTGTGTGGTACCCTGTGCCTGTAATCCCGGAGACTGCAAGACGGGAGGTAGAGACTGGTAGATCCCTGGAAGATTACAGGCAAGCCAGCCTGGCAACGTTCCAATCCAGTGAGAGAACTGTCTTAACCAAAAGTAGAAGGCACCTGAGGCTCGANATTGAAGGTTGTCCCAACCTCTACCCTGTACCATGCCCATACATACACGTGTATCCACACAGCATACACACAAGAATAAAGCTGTTCACATTGTTCTGCACCCATCCTAGAGTGTACAGCTGCCCATCAGGCAGCCANGAGTAGGCACTGCTGTCCCATCCTTGCTTTATTCATGTCGCCTAGAGTAAGACAATGCAACATGTCGAGCATGGCTCAGCTTTCCGTCACTGTGACATACTTCTTGAGAGGAGTCAAAGCAGGAAAGTTGATTTGGACTGGTGGTTTCAGTTCGCAGAGGTTCAGCTGGGCAGCTTCTAGGCCTGTGGTGAGGCAGAATGCCATGGTAGGAGGGTATGTCAGCAGGCTGCTGCTCACCTCATGGTGGCTGGAAAGCAGAATGAAGAAGAGGCCTGGATCTGATACACCATTCAGAAGCACAGCCCTATGACCTACTTCCTCCACTTGGGCCCCATCTCCTAACACTCTTGCCCTTTCTGCCTAGGACCACCATGTGGGAGCTAAGCTTTCAGCATAGGAACCCTTGGGGACACTAGCATCCAAACCACAACACTGGGTATACGCCTAGAGTCTTTGGACCTATTCTTCCCTTTTACTTTTGAATCCAGGGCACCAGCTCACTAAGGATTATAGAGAATCATTTCTTGTTTACACAATGAGGTCCCTTCCTTGGTTGGAGGCCAGGGACAGGTACTCCTTGTATGATGAACTGCACACTTTCTGCTCTCTGCATGATGTGTGGGCCAGAGTTAAGCATGACGATAAACTAACGGAGGATTAGGGAGTGTGTTGACCAAACTCAAGTGGCCAGAACCAGGTAACAGAAATCGAATGCAGACTGACAGCATCTTACTTATTACAAACCAGGGGGGTGAGGGAGGAGCTGCAGGGTGAGGATGAGCTGAGACTTGTCTGCGGCAAGGGTGGTTATCATCCTTGAGAGCTTTGATTTGCTGAGGATCTATCTTACGCTTGGTTAGAAGGGCTCAATTCAAGAGGCCCGGGATGGAGCAGAGAACACCTGTCCACCTCTGTTCTCTTCCCTCTTGCCCCAGTAAAGCAAGTGGGTGAATGAGAGTAGCTTTCCAGGCCTAGGCTTCCCTTCTATAGNGTGTCTTCCATGCTGTCGTGGCAGAAACAGCTGAGGGGTGGAACGGGAGCAATGGTTGAGCTGAGCGTGCACTTTCAGTCCGTCANGGTGGAGTTCATGGTGGTGGGGAGGTTTCTCAAATCGTGGTGCATCAGGGAGCAGAGGGAAGAGAACCAGAGCACAGGTTAGACCCTTCAAAGATCCAACCTGCTTCCTCCAACTAGCCCTCACTTCCTAAAGGTTCCACAGTCTTTAACTGACAAACAGGACTAAATAAGAAGCCAGGGACCATCAAAGCCTGGGGCAGTCATGTTAGTTTGAGCCCATAACAGGACATATGAGGTCTCTCTTGTGCCATGAGAGAGACACATCCTAACTAGTCAGGAACACACACACACACACACACACACACACACACACACACACACACACACACGGGGAGGGGGGCACACACATGCACACATACCAAAATGAAGAAGAAAAATCATAAAAGACCCTGAAGCAGCGCATTTGTGACCTGTGAATTCAGAACCTCTAACTCAAAGCTTGTACAATAAAGCGTGTGTTCCAACACAAAGATGAAGAGAACACTGGGAAATGGAGGGCTAGTGGAGGGACTGAAAAGTCCCTGGACAGGGTTCAGACAAGGTTTCCAAGGAACTCACACGCTGGCTCCGTGCAGCACAGCCCTTCTGTGACTAAGACTGTTTGAACCAGGGATAAACACTGACACTCATCTCAGATCTCTTGAGCTACAAAGAAGTGAATTCATTGTCCAAACATTAGGCCTCCTGAAAGTGACGTGGCCAGCATTCTTATGTATGTGTCAAATAACTCTGAGAAAAGACCACCCATGATTCATGATGACTCATATTAAAAGTCATGAGTAGCAACCCCAAGGAAGTTGTTCTGGGCAGGATTACTTCAGGGTTTGGGGATGAAGTATTTTTCACATAAAAATTTAAAGGAAATTAAACATCAGTAAATATAAATGTTGCATTAAGTTTTAAGTTANCATTTTATTAACTTTAAAAAATTTAAATGAGGCCTGATGAGATGGCTCACCAGGTAAAGGCACTTGCCAGCAAGGCTNACAGCCTGAATTTGGTCCCCAGGACCCACGTGGCGGAAGGAGAACCAACTCTTACAGCATGTCCTCCAAATGCATACTGTAGCACATGTGTACACACACATACATGTACACACAAAAATTAAAAGTGTAAGAAGAAAACTTAGTGATTAAAAAAAAATTCCCATGCATCTTTTCTAGAACCTTCTAAGCCCATGAAGCATTTAGGCTATTTCAAATGAGGAGGAATGTATTGCTGCACTCAGAGCAGCTGTTTTAGCATGAGGAAGCAGGTATAGATGCACAGCTGGCAACAGCAGAGGTGGGATGTGGTATTGGGTGTGGGAGGGATGAACACACCTCCTTCAAGTCTAGTCGCACAGTGGGAAGGTGATTTAGAACACAGTTTATGACTGACCCAGCGCTGTTGTCATTATCTGATGCTCACATCAGAAACGTGGTGCCCTGTGTCACCGTGCCATCTCTTACCCTTGTGCCATTCTTTTATTTTGACCTCCTAACTACTCCTTAAATGCATCTTCTCTGTATCATCATTGTTATTACTGTCAGTCAGGCCTGCATAATAATAATTCAGCTTCGGATGAGAAGCTGAAACACTAAAAACTCTGTAAACAATGTGAACAGAGCTTCATAAAGGCAGACAGACAATGACCAACAAGCCCATAAAAACACACTCAACACCATTAGTCTTTGAGAAAATAAAATGTAAAACCAAAATGAGATGGTACTTCACACCCATGTTAACATAAAGAATATAGAAAGTATAAAATGTTGGCCAGGTCATGGAGCAGCAGAAACTCTGGCATGCCATTGGTGAAACTATCAAAACACGTAGCCACTTTGTAAAACTGGTGGAGATTTTTATTAAGATGAACATATACTTGTCCTGCATCTCAGCAAATCTCCTAGGCACATGGAATCAAGATATGTCTACAAGAAATTTTGCAAGTAAATGTACATAGCAATGTTATTTATTCTAGCCCCAAACTGGAAAAAAATCCCAGTGTTCCCCAGCAGGGGACCTGATGGACAGATTGCTGTTACTTCCTACAATGAAGTATCTCTGCAATAAAGGGAGATGACCACAGATGCATCCTGAAGGCTTATGAACAGAGGGCTATAGACTGTGCTTTCCATTTACCTAGGGCTCAAGAAGAGACATACTTGATCCATAGGGAGAGAAATCAGGACTGTNNTTGCCTCTTGGAGTGGAGGTTGGCTGGAAAGAGTTGTGTGCTGGCTAGTCAGGAGAGAACAAGCTGAAGTCATGCAGAAAGAAGGAATGTCAACCGAGGAATTTCCTGAATCAGCTTGGTCTGTAGGCAAGACTATGGAGGCATTTTCTTGATTAATGACTGATGTGGAGGGGGGGTCCCAGCTCNCTATGGGTGGTGGCACCCCTGGGCAGGTGATACTAAGATGTATGAGTAAACAAACTTAGCAAGCCATGGGAAGTAAGCCAGTAAGCAGCACTCCTCAATGACTTCTGCTTCGGTTCCTGCTTCCAGGTGCCTGCCTTGAGTTCCTGCCCGGGCTTCCCTCATGACAGATGATAAGCAGTAAGCTGAAATAAATCCCACCTCCAGTTGCTTCTGCTCATGGTACCACAGCAATAAAAAGCAAGCTGAGACAAGCTGCAAAAGAATGTACTAGAAGTTTGGATTTTATTCTATCTTATTTGCATGACCAGATTCATAGACTCAGATGGGATTTTATTGCTTCTTAGATTTCAATTTNAAAAAGTGTTCATACAGAGCATACTGTATTTTTCAGGAAATTTACCCTGTAATTAGTGACTCTACCAATTTTGGAATTGGATTTTTCTGAAATATAAGAAAATTTATCCCATACTNTGGATTCTTATTCCCAGATTGAATCTAAGATATTGGTCTTCACTTTGGGAGGTGGCTTTAGTCAGCTGGACACAGACCTCAGTTTTCACCTCCTCCAAGCTCCTCAGTGTGGTNGATCCACTCATCTCCAGTTTGCACCTACTCCCTGGTGATAGCAAGACTGGGCCATCAACTCTGGCCTTGCTGGTTTCTCTACCCCACCATGAGCTGTGTGGATTCACTGTAGTGATCTTCTCTGTCACTGTGACCTCCTGGAACCTCTGCCTGCTTGCTTTAAACCTGCCAATCAATCTCCCCCTGTTTGCATAAAGCCCTGGACCACATGAAATCTTTGGTCCATGGGTGTCTCTTTGCTTTTCCCCCTTGCCTGTACCTTTGCCTTCCTGTGGGTGTGATGGAGTCCTGGAGTGCCATGTACGCCCAGAACTGGCAGGGAACTCTATCCTTATTTCTAACCTGGGCCTCCTCTAAGCATGAGAGAGATGTTGTGTTAGTTATTTTCATATTGCTGTGAGGAGACACCATAACCAAGGCAACTTATTAAAGAAAGAGTTTAATTGGGCTTGCAGTTCAGGCATGGAGCTGGGGTAGCAATTGAAAANTCACTCTTGATCCCCAAGAAGAAGGTGGGGGTGGGGGACACACTGGGAATCTTGAAAGACTTCTAAACCCTCAAAGTCTGCCCCCAGTGACACACCTCCTCCAACAAGGCCACACCTCCTAATCCTTCCCACCAAATGTGAATCAGGTATTCAAACACGAGCTTATGGGGGCCATTTCTATTCAAACTATTGCAGGTGCTTTCTATCTTAAAAAGTCTACTTTACAATATCTTGTTGTATGCTGTTACTTCTTTTCTATCAATTCTGATGTCTTCTACAGAAATCCAAGCTGCCCTCCCACCCACTACGTTCTCTGGGTCTTGATTTTGTTCCTTCTCATCTGTACTCTGAACGCTTCTCAAGATGGTTCTCCACATCGCAAATATCGACTGTCTCTGATGTGCCTTGGGCCATTTGAATGGTGATGCTCTGTCTAGCGTATATGACACTATTACCACAGTGTGCAGTGCCCCTTTAGTCCTAGACCCCTTGCTGGGTTGGAAATCAAAGACACATGCCTCTGGATCCAAGCAGATTTAGCCTGTCAATAGAGACTCCATCCTTCACTGTGTAGCCCTGGGAGAAGTAATTTAATTTAACGAGCTTCCTTTCTCATTGACAAAATGAGAATTTTAGGTGCAACAGCTTCATAATGTGGTTGTGGGGATTTTGTGAGCTGTTAGAAGGATGCTGGACATAGGTCCAGGCATAGTGCACTGAATGAAAGCTAACCTTCCTGTGTCCGCTGCGGCATCCTCACCCTGCCTTTGCTTTCTCAACACTGCTATGTCTTGGTTTCCTGCTCCCAAGCACACAGCTTCTTCATGGTCTGCACACTGGCTGACATGTGGCAAGCTCACAAGTAGTAGCTGTTGAGAAAATAGATTCACTCAATTAATAAATCAATGCAAAATTTGTCCTTCATAGAAATTGCAGAGTAATGAATCAGTTACTGTGCCCAGCAAAATGCTGTTGCAACATTAGCCTAACAGAGACTGAGCGATGAACACATCAGGAATGGAAAACCAGTTCCCTATTTACATTTTTATTCAGACATGTGTATGATGTTTGCCCATGAAAAATGAACTCTGTGCAACTGGCACTTTAGGGAAAATGTGTAAGTTGCTAAGATACTACGTATTTCTTAAATGCTTTGTATGTGTATGCNTGTGAAGGTGTATCTGTTGGCGTATTGAGATGCATGCATGTTGAGATCAGAGGGTCAACTTTGGGCCTCATTCTTCAGGCACCATCCACTTTGATTTTGAGGCAGGGTCTCTCACTGGGACTTGGGCATCAATTAGACTGGACTGGCTAGCTAATGATCCCCAGGAACCCTGTTGCTGCCTCCTCAGAGCTGGGATTGTAAGCGGCCACTATGCCCAGCTTTTTAAGTAGGTTTATGTAAGTGGTGGAAGCTGTTCTTGNCACACGGGCATGAAGACCAGCCCTATTTTAAAAATATTTTAGGGATGTATCTAACTCTTAGGTTTTTTTCTCTCATTAAGTTTCAAAATAAATTACCAGACAAACAACAAAAGACAAACAAGAAAAAAAAAACAAACAAAAAAAACCAACCTGATCATTTCTACCTAGTATCTTAGAGTCTAAGGAAATCTTATCCTCAAAGGTGAAGGTGTAATTTAATCTTTAAATCAGAATCCAAATATGCAAATGTGATTTTTAAAAATGTTTCTTTACTCTTGAGAATTTCATACGTGTGTACAGGAAATCTGATCATATTTGCCCTGCATATCCCCTATTCAATTCCACTACTCCCCATATCCCCCATCATCAAATCCCCCCCACACACACATACACTTCATGTTTGTTTGTATTTTTAACAACCCACTAAGTGTCATCTCTGTAGGCAATAGAAAGCAAGAACTTCTGCTCTGGAGTTTTAAATCATCAGATTAAGCCAGGATGGTTGGCTTGCTGGCGCATTTCCACACACCTTTCTTGACTTTGCACTGTCATCGCTAATGGCCCAGCATATGGGCCTAAGGCACTGTCTACCAAATCCAGGCCTTGATGGNACCACTGGAGCCAATCACACATGACAATGGCACTGAGGTTCCCAGGGCCATCACTCCAGGTTCTTTCTCTTCTTAAGGAGGGTTAGCATTTGCAATTGGGACCTGGGCCAGTACTTGGTGGACACTTGGCCAGTCGTTGGCTATGGCTGCAGGGTAGTACCTCTCCTCACCTGAGCATCAGTGGTGAGCTGAGCTGCAGGTACCTCCTGTACCTGCTTCCAGAGGAAGCAGAAGTGGTGACGAGTGCTCCAGAGACACTTCCATCCCAGATCAAGAGGCTGTGAATGGTGCTCTCAGAAGAACAGGAAGAGGGCTAAGATGAAAATTCAGACATTGTCACAGAAGCTGCGGCTAAGTGCCATCCTTCCTGTTAATGAGTGGCTGGGCTGAGAACATCTCTGAGAGGCTACAACTCAATGAAGAGGTACTTAGGGTTTGGGTTTTTTTTCTCCATCAATTCTCTCTCCCTCCCACTCCCTTCCTCTNATTAGTTACATGTTTCTGTGGTAGTGAGATCAACCACAGTCTCATTATCCACAGGGGACATCCTGCCTATTCATACCCTCATGAAAGACGAATGTATCCATCACATGCCAGTGTGTATTTGTGGGTTTTAGAGTCAAAATTCTTGGGTCAATGTGTGTTTCCCTCACTGATGTCACTATGACTTTCACTTGAAGTCAGGTTTACAGGATTTTTGTTTGTTTGTTTTTTTGTTTTCCTGTTGGTGGTTTTGTTTTTGTTTTCCCCTTTTCTTCTCAGTCTTATGGAGTTTACTCATTTTCAGTGTGAGAGAGACAACAGGATTCTGAACATGGAAACTGTACACAAAATAGTGTGTCTGAACCCATCCTCCTGCCTGTTCCCACCCCAGTCCTCTAGTCTGTTCCCACCCACCCCTCCTGCCTGTTCCCATCCCATTCCTCTGGTCTGTTCCCACCCCTCCTGCCTGTTCTCACCCTGTCTTTCATACTCTGCTCTGACTACATTCGTACATCACCAATTTCATCAGTGTTTGTAATTTTCTTTTATTTATTTTTGTTCTAGTTCCTGTAATTTTCTTTTATTTATTTTTGTTCTAGTCCCCATGGTGCGTGCATCTCTCCTTTCAAAGACTAACAGTACTTAACGTTTCATATGAGACTATTTTGTTCCCGCATCTTCTCAGTATTTCTTTCTCATAGCTGCCCCTTTCCTTGGTGACCTGGTGAGATTCATCCAGGTTCTTTCTCTAACCCTTGTCCAGTCTCAGCCTGATGAGAGTCACCTTGCTGGGGTGAATGCCCACATGTGCAGTCAAGCCTTTAACCCTCCTGACTGCACTTTTAGCTGGCACATTTCTCCCTGTAAACCTGGACCATTTTGCCAACCTGCTGACCTTTATAGCATCCTCACACAGTCTGATTTCATCATTCTATCAGATGGCAGAGACCAAACTCTGCATCTGTGTCAGTCCTTTGGGAAAGACATAACCTCCCTGCCAACACAGGCAGGTGCTTTGGGATGATTTTTAAGATTCTCGCTCTGGTCAGAAGGGAAGTTGACTTTGTTTTGGACACTACCACTTCACTAGGAGTCACAAAAGAGAGAGACGGTCTATACTTTGTTTCCATTTCTTGTATAGTATATCTTTAAAAAGAATTATTTTTGTGTGTGCATGTGTGTGTGTATGTGTATGTGTGTGTGTATGTGTATGTATGTGTGTGTCTCTGTGTGTGTATGTGTGTATGTATGTGTGTATGTGTGTGTATGTGTGTGTGTCTGTGTGTGTCTATGTGTGTCTGTGTGTGTCTGTGTGT
>LZPO01055148.1:274671-286936 GCA_001675575.1 Neotoma lepida
ACATGAATGTAGTACTTGCTGTTATTTAAGTAGCAACAAATTCAGTAATATTATTCCAGTTGCTCATTATTTACATTTTTTTGTTTGTTTTAGACAGAGTCTTACTCTGCACTGCAGGCTCTCAAACTCTGGTTCCTCATGACGCAAGCTCTCAAATGCTGAGACTATCGGCATTACTGTGGCACCACACCGAACTAGAACAGTTATTAGCATGCAAGGATATTACTTAGAGGATCAATGGATAATAGTTGAATATTAACTATTTAAAAATAGATGACTGTGATTTTTTCTTTAAGATTCCTGTGTGTGTGTGTGTGTGTGTGTGTGACAACACACTTGTGGAAGTCAGGGGAGGGCTTGTAGATATCAGTTCTCTCCTAGCATGTAGGTCACAGGGATCAAACTCAAGTCATTAGGCTTGGCAGTAGACACNGTCAACTGGTGAGCTGGCCCAATGGCTGCAGTTTTTTAACATTTCAGTGATGCAACTTACTTTCAAAACTGAATAAACAAAATAGAATGTGGAGGAGAAAAGGCTCCCAACAGCATCAAGCGTGAGAAACTGACTGGGAACAGCTGTGCCTCCAGGCAGACAGATAAATCTGGGTGGCCTTTGATGTCTCTCAAAGCGGAGTGTTGAGATGAGTCCCGGCCTCCCTGGAGCTTTTTCATCATTCCTAAATTGGAATCTGCTGCAAAAGCCCTTATCAGCAACTGCAAGCACACTTCCCGGCATAGCTGTTAGAAACCCAAATAAATGCTCTCATTTCCCAAATGCTCGGCTCCGGAATGTGAGCCCCGAGACACAGTTCTTGACTCCAGGGTAACCTGGCCTTAGAGGTGGTCAGAGTCACAGCACCCTGACCCCACATCACTTGTGTTCTTGGCAACTGGCCATTGTCTTTGTGTAGACAAGGTTCCTTCCTCACATAGGAGCTGCCATGAGGGTTTCACAAGGTGCAGGGCTCAACAGCCCCAGCGGCCCATGGAGATCTTGAACACAATGGAGTCAAAGATGCCAGTAACTGTTGCCACTCACTCCTTTGAAACAGTTTTTGAAAAAACGTTCTAAGCCTGGCTCAGAAAAGACAGAGAACCCTTCCTGAATCACTTTGACAAGCCGATCCCGAGAGGGGAGTGTAAGCATATTTAGCAGCGATAGAAGAAAATCACAGGCAGTTGAGAGGCACAGCGGAGGTACCTCTTCTGCTACAGAGCCTTTCCTGGGGAACTCCTGCTCCCCAAGCGATCTCCCTGCAGCCTCTTCTGGGACCCGGTCTGGCATAAGATAGGGATGATTTGAAACCTAATACTGCTCAAAGGCCCATCTGGTTTTCAAGAGAGCCTGTGTCTACCTTCATCTTTATTGTGATATTTGACCCCATTGGTCCTCTCTGGTCTCATTTTCGGTGCTGCAGTTTCTAAGGGTAGAGAAAGGCACTGCACATCCAAGGCCCTTCGGGGACTTCAGGCATAAATGCATAGGATGCTCAGCTGCTCCAATAATGAAACTGATGCACATGAAAACAAATGTAAGGGGCTGGGGACACGGCTCAAGAACAAAGCATTTGCTATGCAATCATGAGGATGTGAGCTCAGATCCCCAACATCCAGGTAACAGCCTGGTGTGACAGTACCATTCTAGTAACCTCAGAGCCCGTGGGAGGATGAAGACAAGAGGATGCTGGGGGCTCACCAGCCAATCAGCCTAGTCAAAATGGTTAGCAAGTTCAGTCAAAGAAACACTGTCTCAAAAATACGGTGGAAATAGAGGACAACACCTAAGTCTACCTGGGGCCTCCACATACACATACCTAAAAGAGCTCATACACACACACACACACACACACACACACACACACTTTAATAGAAAATTAAAATGAAAGGCTTCAAGCCCTGGTGGATCTTCAAAAGGCATCAGAAGAAAGGGCTCATTCACACACTGCTGTCACAGGAGCCTCATTGCCCATCCAGGAGGCAGCCACCTCTATCTGAATTTTAGCCTGGATCCTTTGAACTCATGATCTGTCTTCCAGGACAAGTGACCAAGTGACCAAGCCTTTGTAATATCATGGTTCATGATGGTAAGCTCTGGGAAATGTCCATAGGAAGAATGATGGCCGTATAAACAATCAATCAGGCACAGGGCAGGGCATGATAACACCATTAAGCGAGTGTATAAGATGAAGCCTTCCTGCTACATGGCCAGTGACAAAAGATATTAATATTCTATTGATTGTTACTAGCAATGTAAAAATCTGATGCTGGGAAGGAGCTGCATGAAAATGCTAGTGGTTTCACATCTTGAAGGTCAGGAAGACTCATTTCTATTTTCACAACTGTATTTCTCTACATTCTCCGCATGATAAGAAAATACGCTACCTTAATAAAAAGAAAATTCCTAGTGACAAAAAGTTAATTTAGGATTGAGAAAGGCCGGAGCAGACAGTGAAGACTGGGCTGCTGGTCCAGGTCTGCTGTTTATGCTGCCAAGGAAGATGACGGAACCCGGAGATGCTGTGGGAGGCGGCTGCGCAGAATGGCCCTTTTTGTTAGATGACGAGGTACTAACTACATGCAGGTTCAAGCACACAGTGCTGTCTCCAAGGTCAGGATCTATTTTCTAGAAGCTTCTATTTCACCTTTGCCTTACCACCCTCCACCCATTCCCTAAGCCAAGTGCCTACACCTACCTTGCCTTCTCCCCTAGGGTCTACCCAGCAACCTCAGGAGTAGTCCCCACCTCTGACTGCTGAGCCTGAGAACAGGCTGTTCCCGTATGGTCAGAAGAGGGCGCTGTGGGGCAGGTCAGCCTTCAGACTGCCAGGCCTGCCATTGACGTTTTAATTTAGTCTTTTAATATGCGCTGTCCACTGGACAACAGAACCTAACACCTTCCCCACTGTTGCTGCTGCAGAGGTTACATGCAACAATTATGCACGATGAGTTTACAAGCTGTCAAGGGATCTGTGGCTACATGGGACAGTGTAGAGAGAAATTACCTCTACACTGTCCTCTTAGAGAGTTTGGTCCCCAATCATGTGCCCTTGCTTTACCCAGACTCTCACCTCCCAAGATATCTTTCATCTACCTCTTGCGTGAACAGGACACTGTCCTTGTCTCACTCTTGCTCATAGGGATTCAAGGCCTGTTTATTATGCAGGCTTGCTGGACCCTGTGCCTACATCAATGTGACCAATGTTTGGGACTCTGGAATAACACACAGGCTAGGAAAGTAGGCTGGGTCAGGAGTTTGCTGGTTCCACNGCCAGTACTTTGGACTTTGGATGTGGTGACAAGGCCTTCCTTGTGGTCAGCACTGAAAGAGCCCTCAGAGCCCTTCACTGGGGAAGACCCTTGTCATGACACTCCCTAANTCACTACACTTTGACCCAAGATTCCCCTGACAGTCTCTCATCCTAGGTCCCAGTGCCCACTGCCTGCTGCCAGGTTCCAGGTCAGTCCCATATTCCTTTTCTCCACATGCCCAGCCCAAAACTATTCTGTCCCATGGAGCCTCTACGGCCTTTTCAATGACTCTGGCCACAGCCTCTCTGAACAGTTGTGTAACTTGTACACTGCTCCCTCCCAGGCAGGACCATTCATCCTTCAGTCCATGAGCGTTGAGGTAAAGACAGAACAGTCACACAGCTATCCTGCTGCAGCATGGCTGTCCAGTTGTGATCCCAGCTTGTGGCCCTGGCTCCCTAGAAAGCCTGGATCAGGATCTTCCTGGATACAAGATGAAGAAGGGTGCAGAGTCCCCATCTTAGTTAGAGTCTCTATTGCTGTGAAGAGACATCGTGACCATGGCAACTCTTATAAAGGAAAACATTTAATTGGGGCTGGCTTACAGGTTCAGAGGTTTAGTCCAATCCACCATGGCAACTCTTATAAAGGAAAACATTTAATTGGGGCTGGCTTACAGTTTCAGAGGTTCAGTCCATTATCACCATGACAGGGAGCATGGCAGCATGCAGGTAGACATGGTGCTGGCATCATCTTGATCAGAAGGCAACAGGGAATTATCTCAAACACTGGGTGGTATCTTGAACATAGGAAACCTCAAAGCCCACCCCCACAGTGACATACTTCCTCCAACAAGGCCATACCTACTCCAACAAAGCCACACCTCCTGGTTGTGCCACTCCCTTTGGGGGCCATTTTTTTTCAAACCACCACACACCCCCAAATCTTTGTTGCTTCANTTGTAAAGAGATGATCTCATCCCAACTGTCTAACAGACTGAACTATAGTTCCCACTGGCTCTGGAGCCTGGCAACCCTACTCTACCTCACCTCTACCTCTGACAGGCTCTTCACGTGGTCCCCATGTCACCAGTCATGCCTATACTCAGCCTCAGATCTGAGACCCAGCCCTGACTTTCTCCAATGCTGTCTTAAGGATGTTGCTATTCTTGGCTCTGGCCTAGCATCTGCCTTGTCCCTCACAGGAAGCCTTTCCTTCCCAAGGCACCAGGGATGGCCATTTGCCCTCTCTGGGTGCTGGCCTTTGCATTGCACCTGCTGGGGTAAGCACCCCTTATAGATAGCACAGAGGGACAGGATTGTGGGGTGGCTGCAGAGCTCAGGAGCCCAGCCTACTTGGGTTGAGGTATTGTGACTATAGATCTGTGTGGGCATGTCCAGGAGCCATGTTTACACCTATTATGTCTACTTCAGGTTAGGCGCAAGGGGGGAAAGGGGTCTTGGGTAAGCATCTCTTGGTGCCCTGTAATCACTCATGTGATTCTGTCTCCCCCCACCCTATGCCAATGGTGACGGAGACCATCTCTGAAACCAGACCCCTGCAATCCAGTACTATTATAACCAGACATCTTAGCAGGAAGTGGAGCTGGACTGCAGTGCTACAGGACACTGGTGAGGCTGTGGAGCTCCAAGGTGCTTGGCTGCTCTATATGGCCCTCCGAGAGGAAGCAGCCTTTACAGGACACAGATGTCTTGCACACAGCTAGACATGGACACAAGCAGGAGATGGAGGACATTAGCCAGCATGATAGAAGGCCTTGTTGCTGAATTTCAATTTATCCTGAAGTACTTGGAATCATTAGGAACTTCAGCAAGTTTCAGTAGGCATTAACCAGAAATNACACTGTCTACCCGTGAAGGGAGAAAAGGACCCACTGGGAGGCTGTCGATGGGCCCAGAGAAGGATAAGGTTACAGCAGAGATNGGAAATGCATGATCAAGGCAATGGTAACCCACACTCATCTAGTCAGGGTCAGAGGCTGAATCCCTACACTTGGCTACTTGGCCTCTGGAGCAGGGGATCTGGTGATGGAGCTTAGGNGTAGAAAAGTCTGGGGATACCTGTGCATACTGAAGGAAGGATACCTTACTCCAGAGACTCTGTAGAGGAAGCAGTGAGAGGAGAGGGAGAGGGAGGAAAAGACTCTGAGGAAGCCTCCCTGCTCAACCACTTCCCCTGCCTCTGCTCCTGCCATCCCTACCCAGAGCCCAAGTGAACTGCCTCTACCATCTGCATAGCCAGGGTTACATTTACAGTTCTCAGCAATCATTGGAGAGCATGTCGATAGCCAGGAATTCTTCATGGGGTATAGAAAGAGGCACATGAAGGTAGACAGCGTTGAGCTGTGGTGAGAGTTCTCTGAAATGACTCATTTTGCTGTTTTGAATTGACAGCAAACCTTCTCCAGACAGAGAACATCACATCTTCAGAGAGTGTGATAACAACCAAGGGACACCAAGAGATAACCATGGTGACAATCTTACAGTTTGGATGCCATAAATAAGAGTTGTATTTGCTCTGAAGCAGCAGCAGGAAAAAGGCAAGTTACAATGATGACAACATAGAGACCATGAGAACGAGCTCTTCTGGAATCTTCTAGAAAGAAAGTACAGGTAGNTGACCATCTCCCGGGGCTTANGTCCAAACCCAAAGTTCTCTTTCAACATTACGGTGTGAGAAAGGCTGAGGGAGGAAGGTTGGGCCCTTACTTCAAGCTCTTTGAGATCATTGTAGATTAACATCATTGTAAGGAAAAGCAGAGAGGTCCATGTGCCTCATACCTGGCTTCCTCCAATAATAATGTGTTGCACAGTTGTTGTTTGAGTGCACCCCCAGGAAATGGTGTTGATACAATGGTTCTGTTTTTGAAGAATTGAAGAATCCTTATTGAGGTATAAAAAATATCAGACACGTGTATGAGAGGTCTCAGGCTCAGTAGAGACACTGAGGTGGATTATTGGATGTGAGGAGCTTATTAAAAAAGTTAGCACCATACACAGACAGACAACAGCATGGCAGAGACTCTGGAAAGTGTTAAGGCTCCAGCACCAGGACAGACTGCNTGGTTGTGGTTCTGTAGAGAAGAATTGGGAGCCCATGCATCAGGAGCAGGTTGGAGGTAGGGGTTGGAGGTGGGAGGTTGGTGATTCTCTTCTCATAGCTCTGGGTTAAGGGGTGGTTTCACAGCAGGAGTCTATAGCCAGGCTCCATGATTTCCAGGCAAGAGCTGAGGAAGGGATAAGAAGCAGGATGTGTGGCCACCAATACCTCCTTTGATATAGACTTACTTCCCAAGGTGAGAAATCTAGGCACCTGGAAATATGAAATCTGAGGACTCACAATGTCTAAGTCGGGTGCAGGTATATGTGAGAAGGGAAGTGCTGATACAGGTATTGTGGCCTGAGCAACAGTCTGGTCTGGATTCTAAAATTACATTCTAAATTATGTATCTTGAAAAAAAAATCTAAAGTTAAATTAAAGTTGTACCAGGCTTGTTCTTTTGGGCCACCAACCAGCTCCCAAATCATGACACAGAGACTTATTATTAGTTTTGAATGTTCAGCCTAGCTTAGACTTGTTTTTTGGCTAGCTCTTTTAACTTAAATTAACNTGTTTCTCTTTATCTACCTTTTGCCTCNGGGCTTATTACCTTTCTTACTTCTATATATGTTACGTTGACTGCTTCTCTATGNCTGGCTGGCGTCTGGCTTCTTGCCCTGGGCATATTCCTCATCCTCTCCTCTTTCTTCTCGTTCTTCTCTTCTCTCAAGCCTAGATTTCTCCTCCTATTCATTCTCTACCTGCCAGCCCCACCTATCCCTCTCCTGCCTAGTTACTAGCTGGTCAGCTTTTTATTAGACCAATCAGATGCCTTAGGCAGGCAAAGTGAAACAGATGCAACATAGTTTTTCGTAACTAAACAAATGCAGCATAAACAAATGTAACACAAATTCACACAGTTAAAGTGATATTCTGCAGAATAAACAAATGTAACACATCTTTGCCTAGTTAAAATAATATTCCACAATATAAAGTTTGTCCTATGACAATTAAACAGGGAGAAAATACCTAGCAAGGTGTTCACATCCATGTAATGAGCATGTTCACATGTATGTGGTACTACAGGCCTGTAACCTCTGCCCTTGAAAGCTGAGGGTTGAAGACCAGGAACTCAAGGCCAGCCTTGGCTACTGTTGTGACAAAATTTTCCCTGGAGAGACACAGAACACATGTCTACTCACCCTAGTTGGGATCANACTTCAGACCAAAGTATGGATACCACCAAAGTCCAAGTTGGTGAACCAATGAGTTTTTATTGCAGTTACCTACAGGAGTATGGGTAAAGGGTTTCTTATAGAAGCAGAAATGACTCAAAGACAGCTGCATCACCAAAGCCCANCCCAACATGGGTGANAGCTCACAAAAGCTGGGGNCCTGGAGCACACTGCTCAGCCTGCAGGAAGCTCCAAGTTTAAACTGTTCTTTCCAAGTGACTCAGTTGGTCTAAACCTCTCTCAGCAGCTCAGCTGTTTCTGCTTCTTCTGGGAAGTCTTGGTCTCTGCTCAGAGTCTTNTTTGCAGCTCAGCTTCCTTTTGTCTGAAAGGGAATCTCCTCTTTTATTGCTTACTCTGGGAGGGAGGGGCCTAGTGAATCTGGTCAGTTTCAGGGACTTCCTGAAGTTATTTAGACTTACTTACCTTCCTGCTTAAGGAGCTTCCCTGTGGGAAAGAATGTTTCAGTCTCAGAAAAATAGTGTTACACAACAGGTCCACAGGGAGTTTGTGCCTGGCCCATGCTATTGGCTATGTGAAAAAAAAAAAAGTCTCAAAAAAAAAATGAACAAAGAAAAACAAAAACAGCAACAAAACAAAACAACAATCGATAAATGAATAAAATTAAGAAAGCAAACAAAAAATATCATTGTGGCCCTTGGGAATTGATGGCCTATAGAACTATAACAGAAATTACCACAAGACAGAAGTGTCTAGGCACTTGTGAAGCAGTGTTAGATGAACGTACTAGCTGANATAGGATCTTGTCAGGAATTACTGTTGTCATGGTGGCTGTTCTACTGCTGTGATAAAACACAATGATCAAGACAACTTATAAAAGAAAGCATTTCANTTGGGACTCATGATTCNAGAGAATTAGAGTTTGTGACCATCATGGTGAGAAATGAAGGGACACTAGCAGGTGGCTCTGGCAGGCCTTGCCCTTCTCTCACTGCCCGTGCCTTGCTAAAAACCATTAGATTACATTCCTGTAGCTAGCCCCCAAGGTCTATTCCCTTATTTGGCCACTTCCTCCTNCTGAGGCNGACCACCAAGGTCCAGCTATTGAAGTATTGAAGTCCAGCAGTCAGAAGCCCCTTTGGCTCCCCTAATTAACATGCCCAATAAAACTAAACACCTCATCCTAACACAGGGTNCCCCTTTACCTGTATAAACTGCCATTTGCCCATGTGCCACGTCTGTCTCNTCTCTATCCAGAGGCAGTCCTCTGTCCCTCTGGGACAAATACCCTTTCACCCCTCCTCCCTCCCCTTCCTTTTCTCCCTCATCCCCTATGTCCTTTACCCCTGCATCCTAGCCCATTCTAACACAGACCTCTCCTTTTCTTCTTAAAATTACACCTGCAAGGTCATTTGCTGCTGTTTTTCTGCCTTAGTCAGAAAGCAGCCACTTTAACTTTNCNTCCTGCTTAANAAAGGATCTCTGTGAAAACAGGTGTTTGGGTGTGGTTTTTGCCTAATCTGGGATCTGGGAGGGAGCCCCCACTATGTGGGAGTCCCCTTCAGGGAGCATGGCAGCAGGCAGGCTCTGGAGCAGTCGCTGAGAGCTCATATCTGATCCACAGGCACAAGGCAGAGAGAGCTAGAAAGGCATGGGCTTTTGAAACATTGGAGCCCACCCCCAGTGACACACCTCCTTCAACAAGGCCACACCTCCTAATCCTTCCTAAACAGCTCCACCAACTGGGAATCAAGGATTCAAATATACGAGATTATGGGGACCATTCTCATTCAAACTACAAGAGATGTGCCTTTTAATGTGTATGTGGTGGCCGTTTGCATGTATGTGTGAATATTCATGTGTGAGTATGACAAGGCTCTCTGTGGATGTCAGAGGACAANNTAGAGTACCTGTCCCTGCTTTCTATCTTGTTTTAGGGAAGGTCTCTTGTCACTACAGTGTATACCAGGCTGGCTCACCACTGCAGATGCCAGGCTACCTGGCCCACAGCTTCCAGGGATTCATATCCAGCTCCCATTCCTCCACAGGAGCATTGGAATCACAGATAAGCTATGCTGCATCCAGTGTTTCTGTGGGTTCTGGGGATCTAAACTGCCACCACCATGCTTGTGCACAGCACACTTCAGGCACTAAGCACATGTCTATCCAGCTCTGACATGGCCTTTCTGACACCCTCCACCATTCTCTCCCTCCTCTGGGAGTTCACTGGCTCTTGCCAACATTGGATTATAAATTTCTTATGGCTTTATATCAATTCATTCATCTGATAAATATTTATATATAACCATTGGCCAATTAGTTTTCTAGCTGTTAGGAAAGGGAGTGGGAACAGAAAAGTCCCCCAGNGNGCCAGGATTCCAATCTGCCCCTCCCACTTCATTTCATTTCATCATAATGGCTCTTGTTTGAGAGCCTTTTCCCCCCAGAAGGGCGCNACAGACCTTCCAGAGGTATCCTCCTGCAGCGAGTTTTCCGTGTGGCCCATCAGATCCTTCCAGACATATCTGACCCATGCTCAGAACCCTCCCCACATTTCTGTTATCTTGCCTGCGTCTGTCCAGGAGCCATTCTATCCTTTTGTTGCCTGGGGTCCACCCCTGTCTCCCCATCCACCTCTTTCTTCTCCCACAATTGGCTCTGGCTCCCTGGCCCTGCCTGTGGCATGTTTAGAAAGAGTTCTCCTCTGGCTTTTCGGCCAGCAAAAGTCCCACTTATTAACCTTTTAGTCTAAATGCAACTTCTGTGCAATGAGAAAATCAGAGAAAATCTCACTTAGCAGAGACTTCGTTTGCTGGGAGACGAGTATGTATTGATCTGTTTAATGCACACTTGCTCNCCATGCTATGAGCAGATCTGTCTATTTCAGTATTGTTTGCATCTTAATGCACATTGTACCATTATAATNTGCCAACTGTGGTCCTTTAGGGTGGGGCAGAGACAGTACTGAGTGTTGTCTGCATGTTTTATTTAATTTTTGGCTCAAATAATAGTCATTTAAATAAAACTTTTTCAATTACAAAAGACTAAAAAGGAGAGAATACCAAATTACCAAAATGTAACCACTGTTAAGGGTTGAGCTTATTTTCATCATTTTCCTCAGTACACACACACACACACACACACACACACAGAGAGAGAGAGAGAGAGAGAGAGAGAGAGAGAGAGAGAGAGAGAGAGACTGTAAACCCTTGTGGGTTTTTTCCACTTAAAATATATTAAAATGAATTAAACTTCTGGCACAATTATTGCATTGATTTCCAGAAAGGTCATGAGACCCTACTCTCCCATATGGAATATGAATGTGTGACAGACTCAGCTCACCTCAGCTGGCCACTGTGGATGCCACATCAATCACTACATCAAAGCCAAAGGTCTTGTCCCTTTGGTTCTTTGACTCCTTGTCAGAGCCTGGGTTGTCATGCCTATGTTTCATCTTTGTGCATTTGCTAAACATTTCTTTGCTTGTTACTTAATGAGATGTTGATTTTTTTCTTCATGTGTCCCATGAACAATCAATAGTTTAAATCTTTCCTTCATCACATGTACCGTCCTATTTATTGGAGAAATGATTCTTCCTGGCTGTGATTTGTGTGTGTGCACGCATTTGTACTCACACCCATGCCTAGTTCTCATTTTAATGCCTTCTATTGGTTTCAAACTAAGGATGTCTTTATTTCAACCAGAGATCAGGAGTTACTCCTCTCTCTCTCTCTCTCTCTCTCTCTCCCTCTCCCCTCTCCTGTCCTTCTCCTCTCCTCTCTGTTGGGGAATATTCCTTTACACTGTGTGAACATGTGTCACTGTGTGTTGTTGCTTTTTTTTCTCTTTGCTCTTAGGGAGCCCTCCACCCAGCTCCCAGATAAATACACGGAGACTTATTCTTTCTTATGAATGCCCAGCCTTAGCTTGGCTAATTTCTANCTGGCTTTTCTTAACTTAAATTATTGAATCTACCTTTTGCCTATGGACTTTTACTTTTCTCTATTCTATATACCTTTCTTTATTTCTTACTCTGTAGCTGGTTGTGTGGCTGTGTGGCTGTGTGGCTGNGTGGCTGGGTGGCTGTGTGACTGGGTGGCTGGTCCTGGCGTCCTCCTTTCTTCTCTTTTTCTCAATCCTGGCTCTCCTTTCTTCTTTATTTTTTCTTATTTATTCTCTCTGCCTGTCAACCCTGTCAATTTCTCTCTCCTGCCTAGATATTGGCCGTTCAACTCTTTATTAGACCGATCAGGTGTTTTAGACAGGCAAAGTAACACAGCTTCTCAGAGGTAAATAAATAAAACATAAAAGAATGCAACACATCTTTGCATCATTATACAAATATTCCACAGCATANATGAATGTAAGGCATCTTCAACTAATATTCCACAACAACTGTGATTGGTTTAATAAAGAGCCGAATGGCCATTAGCTAGGCAGGAAGAGGTTAGGTGGGACTTCTGGGGACAGAGAGCTCTGGGAAGGAGAAAGGAGGAGTCACCAGCTGGATGCAGAGGGCGTAAGACATGCAGAAGGGGAGACGAATCTAGGCACGGGAGAGACACCAGAAGACATGGAGAGGAAACAGGAGGTACAAGATGGAAGAGAGTTACAAAGCTATGAGATAAAANGCAGATTACTGTAAATGGGTTAATTTAAGATATAAGAGCTCCGACATAAGCTATAGGCTGAGCTTTCATAATTAATAATAAGTCTCCATGTCATTTTCTGTGAGCTGGCACCCCAAAGAAAAACCCATCAAT
>LZPO01055148.1:286985-303501 GCA_001675575.1 Neotoma lepida
TAAAGACAAGCTGACCTATGGTCTTTCCCTAGAGGGACNGTGACTTGTGTCCCCAGTTGCCTCCAACTCTTTTTGTTCTCTATTACAGGGACAATACTTTTTAGTAAAGTGTAGGCCTGAGGGAAATAGGACAGGCATTCCATCCTAAACATCTCCTATCTTTGAAACAGAAAAATCAGAGCTTTTTTTTTTAACGTTTATTTATAAGGGAGGGGGTTACCAGGGTGCAAGTGTGAAAGTTGGAGAACAACCAGTTAGAGTCGGTCCCTCACCTTGTCATGTGTGTCCTAAGTATAGACCTCAGGTCTCACAGCAAGGGCCTTTACACACTGGGCCATCTTGAAGCATTTTATGGGGTCTNGGCTGCATAAGATTTCCCACACATTCTGGATCTAGCAGAGCTATTTGCCCTAGGTCCCTTCCTCTGACAGATGNANAATGGAAGGGTTTTGTATATTCTCTTTGGAGATTATCTCTGAGCTCCGACTCCTGAAAGCTTGTTAAACACACTGTCCTGAAACATCCACCATGTCTGACTCTTTTCCTACGTCAGAATGGATTGAAGAACAAATCCACAAGCTACTTGGATTTCATTTGCTGTGTTTTTCCATGTAGTCCCAATTTCCCTGGTTGGCTGGCTGTGGACAATCACAAGATACTTTTACGCTAATCTTAATTACTAGTATTAGCTCTCAGGTCACACATAACAGCTCACACAGTAATGGTATCTATACATATGTATATATGTAGGTTACAGGATGGATACAAAAGGGTTAAAGAGTCCCTCAGAGTTCAAAGGGGCCTCACTGGAGACAGAGAGGTAATACAGAGGCAAAGAGTCACTGATGATGGGTAGAGGAGATACTAATGAGCCCAGCTGGAGATCTGCCGAGGGTGCAGAGAGCTTGGAATGAAAGGTCACAGGGTTGAGCCAAGCCCAGAGAGCTAAGGCCCAGAGGTGCATAGCACCATATACTTTAAGCACAGGACCAGGGGACTGAAGCTCTGGAGACAGTAGAGAGTTCTCTGCTTATGGGCCAGTTGGCTCACACACCCAGTGGTCAGACGACAAGGTGATGGGTTGGGTCATTATCCCATTAGGTATCCTCTTTACAGGGTCCTGGTAAGGATGCTGTGCACTTTGTCATCTGGTGTGCCTGGTCATTTAATAGATGATTTTTCTGAAATGATTTAATACACCCATCTTTCTATATGTGCCCAATCCAGTTTAAGAAGCTTATAGGCAGTGCCTCTTTTACTTCTGGACGAAGTTATTCAACAGCCTATATTCCCATGGCAATGCCTATGTACTTGAAGAGGTGCAGGGTCATCCTGCCTTTGCATCAGCAGTCACAGAATCAAAAGCTATGTGTGAATTGGATTCACTCAGGACAAGAAGGCTTGAAGCTATTGTTTTTTACACCATACAGGGTAACTTAGAGCAGGGCACAGCCTGCTGTCTTTCTCACACAGAGGAATTCTGTCTGTGAAAATGTGAATAGTTTGACAGCTGGGGCGGGATGGGGAGTGGGGGGACTCTTTAGCCTATCTCCTTTCCCTCCATGGCTTCACTGTGGATATGGTCACAGCAGCTCTTCAACTCCAGCCATCACTTTGTACCCTTTCTCATGTCTTTGCCTGTGCTGTGCTCTGTGCCAGCATCTTGGGATACACACCTGGCTGCTGACTGTGATTGCTGGGAACACACCAGCCATCAAGGGCCTGCCATGGTGAAGTGTCACCGTCAGAGCCCCGACCCCGAATATCCTCCCCTGTAATAGGTGACAAGATCACTATCCTTCCTGCCTCCTCCTTTCTCTTCCACTCAACGGATGCTGGAGCTGTCTGAACAGGATGTAGCCACAAATNTACTCCCTCAGTGTGAAAGGTCTATCCCTCCTCCAGCCACCTGGCAAACGATTTCTCGGGCTCTGCAGTTTGCCATCTCATGNAGGAGGCTCTTCCTGGGCTGTGCCAGCAGAGAGGTGTTCCTCCCTGTCTCCTGAGATCTCAGTGATGACATCACTGCACAGGCTGAATTTCTGCTCATCTCCTGTGAGCTCAGGAGCCTGAGCCCATCTATTCTCTGTGCCCAGCACACTGCCTGGACAAGGAAGCCAAGGAGACAACTCAAATATCTCATTTCGCTGACTCCTACATTGACTCTGGGTTCCCAGAACGTGCCTCTCTGCTCCCAGCTTCTGCCTCTGCACAAGTGCCCAACTTCTAACTACCCCCAAGTGTGAGCTTCTTCCAACACTTTTTATTCAGTGAGCAAACATGAATCATGTGCTTATGATTATAGAGTCTGAGCATTGACAGCTGTTACCTAAACACACATAGATTTGCACACACACACACACACACACACACACACACACACACACACACCCCTGTGGGCTTGGGGAAAGTTACATCTATATTAATCAGGGTTCTCTAATGGAAAGGAACCAATAAAATGAATCCATATTAAAAGGGAATTTATTAGGTTGACTTATAAAGGAGGGCTGAGGTTGTCTAACAATGGTTGTCTTCACACTGGAGAGGTCCAGAACCCAGGAGGCTTCTCAGTCCAGGAGGCCGGTGGCCTCAACAGTCCCAATCTGGCACCCAAGGCCTGAAGGATTCCTGGAGAGCCACCAGTTGTCATTCTACCTCGAAAAGCTGAAGAAGCTGTGTGGTGATATTTTATTTGTCTTCCCTAATAAAATTTATCTGAGGGTCAGAGGAAAAACTGGCTGCCAGCCACTAATAGAAAAACAATAGCCATGCAAGTTAGCACACGCCCTTAATCCATTTGTTTCTCTGTGACTCCAAGGTCANATGGGGAACTAGCAGTAGGAGGTGGTGGCACATGCCTTTAATCCCAGCATCAACCTTAGAGTTCTGAAGATCCATGCAGACAAGACAGGAAGTGATGTAGCTTGGGAGGATGGGAAATTAGTTAGCAGATGGACAGGTATAAAAAGCCAGGTTAGACCGGAAGGCTCGCTCTTTCCTCCGCTTCAATCCTGGGAAGTAGAGGCAGCNTTGGTGAGTGGTGGCTTGCTCCTAATTCCTCTGATCTCTGTCAGATTTTCACCCTTATTTCTTGTTCCGCGTGTTTATTAATAAGACTGGTTAGAAGTTCTTCTTACAAAGCTGCAGTCTGATGCCAGCAAGGTTGGTGGTGGTAGCGGCAGCAGCAGCAGCACTACTGGAGGTGAACTTACCAACACCAGGCACAGGCAGGCAGGCAAAAGCAAAGGCGCTTCATCAGACCTTCTTCTATCCAGGCTTCAGGAAGAATGTCATACCCACTTCCAGGATGAGTCTTTCTAGTTCAACTAACCTAGTAGAGAAAACCTCTTACAGGAGTGGCCGAGGGCTTGTCTCATAGATCCCAGATCCAATCAAGTCGGCAGCCAAGAGTTCACACACCCCTTGCCACTTCAGAAATTGTACTGTGTTTTAGGGTATGAAGGCAACCCTTGACTTCAACAAAGTGAACCTGGCAAAGAACATGCAAGCAAGGGCCAGCGGCTCACAGTGGTGGGTGTATACATCAGAATGTCTGTCCCAGGGAAGGCTCCTGAGTTCCTGAGTCACTGAAAGGCAAGACACAAGGTGTGACCTGTTTCCAGAAGAGCTGGGCAGTGTGTCTCTGGCAAATCTGAGTCCCCTTAACCAGGAAAACTGCAGCTACCATAGTGATAGCAGTTATTTCTGCCCAACTGGCCAGCACAGACGTCCCCAAGGAGATGCTCAGATCTCCCTTCAGGTGGACCTGCCACAGGTTAGAACATTCAGGGGAAACCTGCCGGACAGACAGACACTTCCTGATGCAGATATGTTGGCTCCTCCAAGCTGTCTGCCAGAAAGCTTCCCTTGACTGTATCCAACCAGTGACTGAAGCTGCAATGTCAGAGCAACTATTGGGTACCTTTGCCCAGGACTGTGACCTTCACTCCACCTCCAGCCAGGATTCGGAGACTCTTCCTCCCAACTCTTTCTGGCTTCTCACTCCTTCCACAGGGGTCAAACTTGCCTCAATTCTGAAGCTTTCTCTAGCCCACTCATATCCTCCCCCCATAACCTGTACAAGCGTTCCCTCCAATAAAGCCCTTGTGCATCTGATCCCACCCTGGCTCCTGCTTCTCAGAGACACACACAGATGCACCAGTATTGTCCTGCTCGCTCACAGCCATCATTATGGGAAAGTTTACTGTCCTTCCTCTAAGGTCTCAGACAACACTGACATCAAAGACAACAAAGCGCGTTCATCTCTAAGTAGGGCTCCCTTGAGAAGTTCCCTGCAACTACACGCTGGCCCACTTCNTCTCCCACAAAAAGTTTAACAAAAAGCCAGACTTTGCTGTTTCGTTGATAAATTGTTCTAACTAGCATTTCCTAAGGAGACGCCTGCCTGCTTCCTACCACAGGTCCTGCAACTTGGCCCTCCCTTTGTGGACAGAGTCTGCAGAGGACGGAGTCTGCAGGGCACGGTGTCTACCAATCACATAGTGCTTCCTTCATCCTCCCTGGAGTCTCGCANAGACATTGCCCTATAGGGCTTAGCTTGCAGATCTCTGGAGGGATAAGCCCTTCCACGCCAGAAGGGTCAATGGTAATCAACACTACCTTTTTCACCAGGCCCACACAGAGATAGAAACAAACAAACCTGCGAAGAGGCCAGAGAAGCAAACAGATCCACAGGAGCTCCAGCAGCCTCTGNTGGGCAAGGCTCAGACAAACAGAGCAGATAAGCGGGGTCAAAGCGAACCGGGGCTTTAATCTGTGCTTTGATTTACTAAATCCTCCTAATCTCCGAGGATCAGCTACAAGGCTCATGTAAGTCATTGATTTAGAGACTCTGGACAGGAAGATATTTGGCATTCAGAGGCGATTTCATAGGAAGGTGCCACAGACTCATAAAACAATTAGTGTCCAAAAACCAAAAACAAACAAGCAAGCAAGCAAACAAACAAACAAAAAAAACCCCACAACTTGGGAAGGGCTGGGGATGTAACTCACTCAGCCTCCCAGNACTGTTGTAGCATGCACTACGCTCTGGGTTCAATTCCCAGCATGCTTGCCCCAAAGAAAGACTTGAAGATGCTATGTCAGACCCTAATGCCAAAGAGGCCTTTGAGAATGCTCAGAAGGTGCCAGAAACACACACCACACCCCACCACCACCACCACCCACCCCAACCCCTACTCGAGATCTAAGATCCTGGTTTCCTGCTTGCAAGTTGTATCTAGGACACTATATGCAAGATATGTTGTTAAGCAAAAAATAAACATGTTGTAGGCTGTACATTTAGTTCATTATCTGAGGGGAGTGATGTTGAGGGCTTCAAGAGTCTTTAAAAACAAAACAGAAAACTTCTAAACTTGCAGAAGCCTTTTAAATAGTTAAAAAAAAAAAACCCTACCTTTTAAGATAGTAGTATCTGGGGCTGGAGAGATGGTTCAGTAGTTAAAAACACTTGCTGTTCTTGCAAAGGACCTGGATTCAGTTTCTAGCATCCACATGGTGGTTCATAACCATCTATAACTCTAGTTCTAGGAGACCTGCCCCTTCTGTCCTTGTGGGCCCTGGACATGCACATGGTACATATACATATATTCATGAAAAATACAAATACATATAAAATAAAAATAAATCTTTACAAAAAGATAATAGTATCTAAACAAGTGAACTTTCTGAAACAAAGATTTGTGTGTGTGTGTGTGTGTGTGTGTGTGTGTGCGTGTGGTTGCACAAGACAATGCACACACACAGAAGCCAGAGAGGTGTCTGGTGTCCTTCTTGCACTCTCTGCCCATGCCATTTGAGGCAGGATCTCTCTCTGAACCTGAATCTTGTGTCTTCTCAGCGAGGCTGGAGGCCAGCAAGTCCTAGCCATGCTCCTGTCTCCACCCCAGTTAAAGTTGGGGTTACCCATTCTTAACCACCAAGCCATCTCCCCAGCATGAACCTTTTAAAAAGAAATAACTGTTTTCAAAAACCCAGAACTAGGACTTGATCTTACATCTCTGGTGACCTGATGATGTGGCAGTCAAACAGTCACATGTCCTCAGTGCTCAGCCAGTCACCCTTGAGCCGTGTCCCCAAGGCAGAACCTGCTCTTGACCTGCCTGGACACTGCCTTTTCCCAGGGTCGCCTTCCTCCTGGATGACAGGGCAGAGGACTCTTGAATGTCAGGTGACATCTGTTGCCCTGAGCTGTCACTGGCCAGGCCATTCTGCAACATGGTTCTGTCACCAAGTGCTGAGCTCTCTCTAGCCCGAGCTCCCAGGTGGTTTGGAAAATTCACTTATTCACTCATTATTTATTAATTCAGGCATTCATTGGGCAAATATTTATATAGTTCCTAATGTGTCGGGGCATCTATAGAAACAGAAATTATCTGTAAGGCTAAATAGAAAACACTNGGAGTCAGCATGCTCCTAGGGGCTGCTGGGTTACTATGCTAAAAATAATATGAAAAGGGACATTTCTCCAGGAAAGCCAAAGAAATGCAAATTAAAACACAATGAAGTGACATTTTCACTTGTCACTTATTAAAATGCCATGATAAAGCTCAATGCCAGTTAAGATATGATAATTTAAATTACTTTCTTTTCAAATATGCATGTGTGCCTTAGTGTATGTGTGTGCATGAGTGTATGGGTGGGCCTGTGTGTGTGTTTCTGTGTGTATGCACTTGTGTGTATGTGTATGCTTGTATATACGTATATGTGTCTTTGTGTATGTGTGTGCCCATATGTATGCATGTACCTGTCATGTATGTATCTGCTTGTATGTGTATGTATGTGCCTGTGTGTATGCTTGTGTGTGTGTGTGTGTGTGTGTGTGCGTGTGCCTGTGAGGGTGTCTATGTGTATAGATATGCCCATGTACATGAGTGTGCCTAAGTGTATGTATGTGCCTATGTGTGAGATTGTGTATTTGTGTCTGTGCATATAGATATGCCTGTGTGTATGTGTGTGCCAGTGTGTATGTGTGTGAATGTGTTTGTGTGTGTGTGCATGTTTATGCATATGTGGAGGCCAGAGGACAACCCCAAGTGTCATTTTCAAGAACACTATCCACTTTCTTTGAGACAGGGGTCTCATATTGGCTAGGAGCGCTCAGATTTGGCTGGGCTGGCAGGCTAGTAAGCCACAGTGATCCTCCTGTCTCCACCTTCCAAGGGCTGAGATTACAAGAATACATCACCACATCCAGCACTTGTGCCTGGGTGCTAGGGATAAACTTGGGTCCTCGTGCTTTCAAGGCTTTACCCGCTGAGCTCTCTCCTCAGCCCCATTTAAACAATGTCTATCGAGTACATGGGACTGGGGATGAACACAGATGGGACAGATTCACTAACCGGTCCATATCCTTTCTCTTCCAAGGAAGGTAGACTACGTTAGTTTGTCATGGCTGTGTGACAAATGACCACCAATCTGGTGATTTGAGACAGAAGCCATCTGTTAGCTCACAACCTTTGGGAAGGCTCAGCTTGACCTCTGCCTTGGGACTTCTGAGAGGAAGTTCAGTTGTCCCAGCCCTATGTTCCTATTGACTGCCCTGGGGAAGAATCCGAAGTCAGTCAATCGATCTCTTTTTTCAAAAGAAAAATTAAATTAAAATTTCTTGTTTACATTTATTTTTGTGGAGGCCTGAAGGTCAGAGGACAGCTTGAGGGAGTTGGGGCTTTCCTTCCACCTTGTGAGTCGTTAGGATTGAACTCAGATCATCCAACTCGGCAGCAAGCACTGTTACCCACTGAGCCATCTGGCTGGTTCTTAATCAAGTTCTTGGCAACATGCATTTCCCGTGGTGATGGGACTATGGTCCCAATTTTCTTGATGACTGTCNGCTGGAAGCCTTGGGCACCTGGAGTCTACTCAGCCACCTGCCTCTGAAGCCAATCCTACCTCAGACTTTAAAGTGGAAAAGATGACAACAGAGGTACTTTGAGTGACGTGAGTCTGGGGAGCGGCTGCCATTCCTTTACTCTCTGCCTGTTGAAAGTTAATCCCAGCCATGGGTTTCAGTTTCTCCCTGTCCCTGCAGAGAAGTGATAACCAGCCATGTGCTGCCACCCCAGATAGCTTCCAGCTTTAGACAGCTCCTGCTTTGAAGCCTGGAGGCCGCAGGCAGTGAACCAGAGGCTCTGCACATTCCGGGGTGCTGTGGGCAGAGGCATTTGGCTCATACCGGGCAGAAGCCAGGCTACAGAGGGAAGCGGAAGTCTGGAGCCTGCGTCCTAGTGTGAACGTGTGGGATACAACTGTGCAGGGTTAGGTCAACGAACAGTACCTCCTTCTCACTTCTGCAAGAGGAAAAAGGTCCAGCTGGCCACAGGACACTGATGTCACACTGATTTCCAGCACAGTGAGTATCCAGAGACATTTTATTTTGGACCATGGGGTTATCTCCTGAGGAAGTGTCCCTGTGATGCTCCCCTCTGCCATCAGCTTTCTGACCAAGGCTCCTTCCCACCACCCTCTTTTTGCTTCTGCCCCACCCTGCAGGCCATACCTCAGCCCCCTTGAACCACATGCTTACACATAAACNTGCACATGAGCAGACGTGCACCCTCTCAGTGTACGTGCACACATTAAAGTCATACTGAAACACAGGAAGACATGTGTAGACACTCTCAGGTGCAGGCAGACATGCCTGTACACATGCACATANACACACTCATCTGAATGTAAGTATACACAGTGTCCACCACAGAGACACACATGCTCTAGGGTACACACATGCAAATGTACATGCAGGCACATGCTTCTTGCAGATGCCATAACCCGCAATTGCCAGCCAGATTTTACTCCCCAAGTGTCTGAAGCCCTTCTCCTCCTTTTCTGTGAAACTGGGTGCAGAGAGAACAAAAGAAATGATACTGCCCAACAGCACAGCAACCTCTGCAACCACAGGGCCAGCCCCTGAGCATGCCAGGAATTCTGCTGACTTGAAATCAGGTTTAAATCATAGATCACAAATTTCCATGTGCCTGTGTGTGAGTGTGTGTGTGTGTGTGTGTGAGAGAGAGAGAGAGAGAGAGAGAGAGAGAGAGAGAGAGAGAATATGTAGTCCTGGTTCTCATCTGGATTTTGCTATGTAGCTCAGGATGGCCTCAAACTTATAGTTATGCCCCTTCCTCCACCTCCTGCCTCTACCATGCTCAACCTTTCCTTTCCTTTTGCTCATTTTTCCCTCCCACGCACCTTTCTTCCATGCCAGGGTTGTCTTTGGTGCTGGAAGCCTCTCCTATAACCCCTTCGTCCCTCTACAGTGTGGATGTAGTCCCTCACCCTGCAGCTGATAGATGCTCAGTGCCCCTTTGAGTANCAGGTGTCAGCTGCTGGAAGATGCCGCAGAGGGCAGAAGCTGCCCACTGAGCTTTGGTTGGATTTGAACTCATTTAGGAAGGGGAATTCAAGCAGTTCTGGGTAGGCTGATGGGAAACTTTTNTCTATAAACACTAGAGGGAAGTCAGCAATGNGTGCCTGTGCGTGAGCGAGGCCCAGCTGAGGTTTCCATCAAGACAGTAAAAAGCATGTTTCTGTGACATCTGTCTCGCAAGACAAAGCCCTCTACAGTGGTTTCTCTTGTGGCTGTGATTTTCAGGACAATCTCCTCACAGTTTCTCTTGCAAGGCACATCACCCAGTGAAGATGGGGTGCAGCAAGAGAGGCACACATGCCAGGGACTCTGCTGTTGAGACTGACATCCCTCCTGCCCAATTTGTCTTTGCTGCAAAGCTTCTCACACACACAGACTCCCAGCCTCTGAGTGCCCGATTCTCTCCTTTTTACAGTCCCTGAGTCCCAGTTCAGGAAAACAGTCTAGTGTCCTTTACTCATCCTGATTAACCCTGGGAAGGGACAGAGGCTGCCCTCCTCCCGGCTTCTTTGTGAAGACCGCCAGGCTGGCTGGTAGAAGAGAATGACACCCAGGACTTTGAAACCCTTTACCAGAAAATTCCACCAGGCACCATGGCTCAGCCCTCACCCTCATCACCGGCATGTCTGCCTGTCACNTGGGAAGAAGCCTTCTAAACATCCCCTACCTTGAGAGTCATACCTACCCGGCTCAAACCCTAGCCTTGTACCAGGTGTCTCTGTACAGATTCTCACTGNGTAGCCTGGCTGACCTGGAACTTCCTATGNAACCCAGGCTGGCCTGGAACTCGCAGAGATCCGCCTGCCCCTGCCTCCTGAGTGCTGAGATTAAAGGCAGGCGCCACCGTGCTTGACCTCCAGATGTTTATTTCAAGAGAGGGCTTCAGGGTCAGGGCCAAGGTGAAGAGAGTAGTATCCCTGATACAGAGCCTGAGAAGACTGCGTTGGTGTCAGAGTTGGTGGCAAGCCAGCATAGAGTGCTGTCAGATGCCATCACTGGGCAAAAAAAGTCAAAGACACATAAATCTCTCTGGGTGCACACAGTCCTCAATGATTTATTTGTTTGTTTGTTTGTTTTATGAAGCAGCNNCAGTGCACANGGCTGTGGATGCTGTGATCAGCCTACGCTTCTTTCAGCTCACTTTGTCTCATTTTGNGCTTTGCCTTCATCTCACCCCCTCAGATTGGTGATCTTACTTGGCGTGGATTTCCCTGCTTGTGACCTGGAGTTCCCTGAGGTTGATTCTGGAAACTGCTTGCTGGCTCACCTGCTGCAAACACGGATAATCGGTGTGCTTAGTAGGGCTTCCTCCTCGGTGTTTGAGACTCATCCCTTGCAGGGATGCAGCCTGCAGTCACCTGTCCTACAAGCAAATATCTAATGGTAGCATATAGGGTTGGCTGTGGTATTAAAGGTTCAGGGTGAATGGCTGAGATACAAAAATATGAACCTTGTGGCCAGTTAGAGGAACACAGAACAGAGGCTGAGTGAGACCAAGCCTTAGGAGACGGTGAGGAACAAGCAGTCACTACGTGCCTGGAATGCAGGGATGGAGAGGTGATTCCTGGAGGAGGTGGCCAAGGTGATGTTCTAGGAGGGAGCAGTGGGGATCTACCTTGTCTTTGATGATGCTCCAGCACATTCCAGCTCCCATGAAGGATGGCACACCCACAGATGATGTCATATAAACTATCACAAGACCCGATGCATCTCTTTGGGGTGAGACACATTCAGCCCCAGAAATAATCTGTCTGAGAATAACTGCAGAACAGGGAACAGTTTGAGAACCCAAGCTTCAGAGAGGACCAGAGAGGGAAACACACCAAGATACACCAAGCCCAGAAAGGCTTTGTTGCTGTTGTTTTGAGACAAGGTATCACTAGCCAAGGCTGGCCTGGAAATCACAGTTTAGTTTGTGCTGTCCTTCAATTCACATCACTTCAGTATATATCATCACACCCATTTTTACAAAGGAGTTTTGAGCTCATCCCTCTTGTCCCACTGCCTGGTCTCTCTGCAGCCTCCTGGGGTTCGCATCCTATGTCCCAATCACAATGGGCAAGAGCCTCCAAATCTTTGTTTGTATGATTTGTTTTTTGAGACAGGGTTTCTCTGTGTAACAGCCCTGGCTATCCTAGAACTTGCTTTGTAGACAAGGCTGGCCTCGAACTTACAGAGATCCACCTGCCTCTGCCTCCAGTGCTGGGATTAAAGGCGTGCNCCACCACCACTCAGATCAAATATCTTTCAATAAACCCATTCCTTCACCTTTCTCTCCAGACTCTGGTAAAGGTGGGAGAATACTCAGCTGTACTTAGGACAACTTGAACTCAGTGGCCCCAAATACTAGTGTCGCAATCCCCAGTAGGCTACTGATGGCTTAGATCAGCAGTGTACAAATTTAACCGCGCATCAGAATCCCCCTTGCGGTTGATAGATGCACAGGTGGCTGGCTGGCCCCACTAAGTCAGTGTGTGTGTGTGTGGAGTAGCCGAGGCTGATGTCTGGGGGGCACACTTTGAGAGATGCTGTCAGCCATTTCTAAGGACATACCTTTCACAGTCCTTTGCAGTCAGGACAGGGACATAGATGTGACAGAAACAGGGACCCCAGGATCCCTAACTGTTCTGTCGTAAGACTTGCTCCTTGTCACCTTTTTTCCGACATAGATTGCAGCTGTGGGGGTGTTAATTAGCCACTGGGGGAGACAGAGAAGGTAATGAGAAGCCTGAAGTAGAGCCCAATCTTTGTCGGGACTCTGTGACTAGCCTCCTAGTTGATTTCAGGAAAGGACAGACTCTCTGGTCTTAGTTGAAAATCCCCTTTACCACATAAAGGTAACTAATAAGATCAAGAAATGACCTTTGNAAAGGTTTTCTCAAAGTTTAAGCCAGTTCTNACTGACTATTGTATCATGGAACCAAACAGGACATTNNAAGTTTGACCTTCAAAATCAGTTTCAAGACAACCCCTCCCTGACAGTTCTGTCAGAGTAGAAAGGATGAGACTCTTGCTCCCAGGATTTGGGGACCAATATTGAGGACACACAGTGTGACATAGTAGGTGCTTTGGATGGCAGGAATGCCAGGACAGGGATTCTCAGAGCAGAATTTGTCTTNTGTTACAAGCAGGTAGCTATGGTGACATTCCTCAGGAGCCAGCTGACACTACCTTACAGGTTGCAATTCCAGGACAGGAGTCCCATCCTTGGCTNTGATGAGACCTTCCTGCCCATTTCCAAACCTGGTTTATCTGCTGGGCAGGGTGCCAGATGTTTACCTAACAAGCACCAGAAAGCAGGCTTTACCACACACTAAGAAGCTGTGTGTCCCTTCTGAGTGAGGAGAGAATTGCAGGTGAGCAGAGCTACATCTGGCTAATGTGGGCTGAGGTGGGTGGCAGACCAGTGAGCTCCCTCTTCCATGTGACCATGGGGCACCTCTCCCCTAAAGAGGTAGGGTCTTTTTTCCACCTTTGATTGTGGCCTTGAACNTGAGACTTAATGAGACCCACAATATACAGCCTGAGTAGTGCCCTGTGTGTGCTTGGTGGCTCAAAGGAGACCCAGCATGAATATCTGCAAGCTCAGCTCCTGATCTGTTTGGCACTGAAAGAGTTCTTCCCAAATTTTAGATGCTGTTGTTCTAGACTTTTGAAAACAAGAGAGAATGCAAGCCCAGCGCTTAATCTGATGTCACGGATCTAAGCCNTCTAACTTCTAGAGACAGGTCTTAGGATGTTACTTGGGGTCACAAAAACATAACTTGATGCAGAGGAGAGCTGACTTCCCCTTTTTGAAAAATGAGGAAACCACAGACCAACGCCAGCGCAGACAGCAGCNACAGCTCTGTCTGGATCCTGTGGAGAGATATTAGTCAACCCAGAGTGACTGAGGGAGCTCAGGCTTGCTCAGACCCATGAGGAAATCTCTATGCTATAAACCCAAACACAGGCTNTCAGACCCCCCAAGTGTGAACAGCAGCGTCCCAGGGCAGAAAGGGCTCTGGCTGTCGAGTTGCACCGAAGTCATGAGGTTTATGGGGTCATAAGAAGAAAGGGGCTGGGTCATCAAATAAAAATAAGACAAAGAAGTCAGGCTGGGGTGGGATGAACCGCATGGGTGTGTTGTCTTTTATTTCGTTGGCTTGTACGTCTAATGATAAGTAAAACAAAAGCCACAGTGTAACCTGGTGAGGGTCTCTTATTCTAGCTATAATGCTGAGTCAACTTCCATAGGTTCTGACTACCACCTTGCAGATGAAACGTTAGGTAGTGAGATATAGTTAGCCCTGGGTGANAGGGTGTGGCTCGGTTGGCAGAGTGCTTGCCTAGCATGCACGAGGTCCTGGGTTCCATTCCCAGCACTGCATAAACCAAGCATGATGGTGCACATGTGGAATCCTGTTGTGTGAGATTTTGTTTGTGTTCTGACAAATAAAGCTTCCCTGGAGATCAGAGGGCAGAGCCAGCCACTAGTTAACCATAGAGGCCAGGCAGTAGTGGCTCACACCTTTAATCCCAGCACTTGGGAGGCTCATGCCTTTGATCCCAGCACCTGGGAGGTGGAGACAGGAATATGAGGCTGGTGGAGACANGATGTCAAGCTCCCGTTAGGTCTGAGGAGTCATAGAGGTAAGAAGTCTCCAGTGGTTGCTCTGCTTCTCTGATCTTTCAAGTTGTTACCCTGATATCTGACTCCTGGTTTTAATTGATTAGACTAATTACAATCATGCTTCAGAATCCCATCAATGGGGAAATAGAGGCAGGAGGATGCTCAAGGTCATCCTGGACTGCATAGAAAGTTTGAGATTAGCCTGGGATTCTTGAGATCCTATTTCAAAAACAAGGAATTTACNCAGGTTAGCCCTGGATGAGGACAGAAGAGAAGGTGAGGGTGCGCCAGAGCTTGGTGGGAGCAACCTTCTTTCTGCCTTTGCATCCAGTGTATAGAGCCGTGACATTGTCACTGCCTCTGGCTTCCTAGCTCTCACACTTGTCCTGGATCTGTTGTCCCTCTCTCTGTCACAAGCCCTCTCTTTCCCAAACCCAGGCAGAAGGATATTGTGACTTTCCTCATAGAACATTCTAGCTGCAGATGTTAAACACAGCCTTCCTGCCTGCAGTGCATGTGACCATGAGCGTCCATCCAGAAAGCTTATGTCAGCACTGGGCATGTGTGGGAAGCCCATTAAAGACTCAGCAGATGAAATGTCACCTTGTTTCCTGCTCTAAGAAGCTATTCCACAGGGAAAGGAAAGAAACAAGTATGGGAGAAACTGGTGCTGAGGGGCAGTGGTTGGCTGTGCATTTCCTCCTCACCAGTTAGTGTGTGTGTGTGTGTGTGTGTGTGTGTGTGTGTGTGAGAGAGAGAGAGAGAGAGAGAGAGAGAGAGAGAGAGAGAGAGATCTGGACTCACCCTATGCTCAGTGTGTCTATCACCCACAGGGCTCAGTACTTAGATGTTTGTAGCAAACTTGCCTCTGGAGCTTGTGATCTGCAGACCAAGCGACACAGATTCTTGACTCTGATTCATCTTCCAGGGACCAGAAAAACAATTTTCTTCTCTTTTTAAAGGAAGAGAATGAGGACATCCAGATTGTAGCGAAGCAGAAACACCATTCAAACTAACCCTGGAGATACTTCCCTGGGGCTTCTGGGAAAATGTGCAGCACTCACACAAGTGCCAGAGCAAGGGAGATCTTGAAGGAAAGGCCTGGGCTTCATAAATGTAGAAGGTAGACATCTTAGCTTTCTTCCCTGCTGCTGTGATAAAATGCCCTGACAACTTAAGGGAGANAGGGTTTGTTCAGCTCACAGTTCCAGGGTACAGTTCATCATTGTGGGAGAGTCAAGGCAGTGGGAGCATGAGGGTGTTGGTTGCATCCTATTTATAATCAAGAACAGAGAGCAATGAATACATGCATGCCTGCACTCAGCTCACATTCTCCACCCTTACACACTCCAAGACCCCTGCCTAGGGAATGGTGCCGCCCACAGTGGATGGTTCCTCCCACCTCAATTAACACAATCAAGACAATGCTGNCAAAACTTCCAACGAATCAATCTGATCTAGACAACCCCTCACTGAGACTTTCTTCCTAAGTTATTCTAGATTGTGATTCTAGAACTANCCATCGCAGCAGGGAGGCTTGGAGACCCAGAGAATAATAGCAAGATTCTACAGGAACACCTAGCTTTGAACGTTTGGGTTCTCCTTCTTAATCCTTGTCCAAACTGCAAAAATTCCCCCATGCAGCAATATACTATTGGTCATGAAGAGGGTTAGGGTTGAGACAATCTTGTCACCTTTTTGGGGTCCTCTGTGCTGAAGAGCAACTGGGCTATTTCGTCATCAGCATTTTCAACATCCCAGAGAGAAAACTCACTCTTGTTTCCTGCCCCCCCCCCATTTATCTCCTCCTGCTGCTTCATTTCTTTGATGGTAATATTTAAAATCTATGCCCAAGTAAGAAAATTGTCATATAAAGTCATGTGACTGCCCCTGCTGACCTGGAACACACAGACCAGGCGGACATTGAGAGCCAGCCTGGCCTCAGCATGTGAGAGCCAGCCTGGCCTACTGGTGGGGAGACTGAATTCTGTCCAGGTTGCTGTGTTGTTGCCCTCTCAACTCTACGTTTTCTCCCCTCCTCCTCTTCCCTTCCGCTTCCACTCCTTCCCCATCCCTCCTGCTCCTCCTCTCCCCCTCCTCCTCTCCCCCTCCTCCCTTTCTTCCTCACCATGATGTAAGCTACTGAAATAGCCTCTTCTAGTTCATCAGTTGATTCTTTTACAACAATTTTTCATAGAAATATTTGATCTGAGAACATCTGTTTCTGCCTGGAACATATTTTCCCCCCGGTGCTTGACTTTGCACTTCCTATAGCTGTCAGCTCAGCTCGTCTCACAGATTCTGTGACATAACTGCATATTACCAAGCAAACATCAATCGTGCTTCCGGCTGGAGCTGTGTCAATCTGCACACAAAGCATGCAGCTGCCTCCCTTGCTGACAGACGTCTTCATCACAGTGGCCTGGTTATGCTGATGCTGTAGGTAGAGCTCTTCATTGTTACATGAGAAACAAAACCGATACGGCAGGCAACTTCTGGGGTATCACTGGTCGGAC
>LZPO01055148.1:307676-325129 GCA_001675575.1 Neotoma lepida
CTGGGGGGCCCGAAAATCATCTGGGAATGCTTTACCCATCAAACAGGGGCTTTTCTAATTCTGTTTGATTTGGTCTGATTTGGACTGCTGCATCGGCGGAGAGGCTTATTGGGGCGCAGAAACTTTTCAAAAGGACCCCAGTCTCTTTATGGNTTCCACTTTTGGGGTGTCCTATTCTAAACACACACATGATGTGGCATAACCACCCAGGGGACCATCACTAGAGCTGAGCCAATCTCAGCTCCATGCCCTGAGCTTCCAGATTGTGGGCTAAAAGCCTCAGTCTGGACCTTGAACATCCCCAAAGGTCTGTGGTAAAGGCTTGGTCCCCAAAATAGTGCTATGGGCAGGGAGGGTGGAACCTTGAGAGGTGGGGCTGATGGGAGGTCTTTAGGTCACTGAGGCCCTGTACTGAGAAGGTGATCCAAACCCTCAGCTGCCCAACTCCCATCCCCCCTTCTCCTCATCTTTCTCTGCCTCCCACCTTGCCCAAGGCAGAAGCAACAAGGTCAAATGTCCGTGGACAGGAACTGCAAAATTGTGAGTTCAAAGACATCCATCATCCTTTATAAGTTCATCATCTCAAGTATTTTGATATAATGGCAGGAAACTACTGTGCTATGTAGACCTCTTTTCTTTGTAATGTTAACCTGNCCCGGGTATATTCTGGCAGTAATACAAACAGGTAACTGACTGAAANGGATATTTAAAATAGAGAAACTGAATTCTACTTAACTCTAAGTATTTCTCAGTAGCAGAAAAGATGGAAAAGTATTAGAGATTTAGAAGCTCAAGCAGTGCCTAGAATTAATGGAGAAAGACCATGTGTTTTGTTAGATTTAGGCTAGGGACCACTCGGGCCACACTCATCTACAGTAACCTCTCTTTTTCTCTCCATCCTTACTACAGCTGCTGTAAAATAAATGGCTGGCACCCTACTGTGGTTGTCTGGGGGGTCTGGAATCCCCACTTCCCCAAAGTAAATTTACCAGGCACCCCAGAAACTCAGGAGCTACAGGTGGCACGTCCTGTATGGTGGACACTCACTGACTAAAGGGCTCAGAGGCAGGCCAACTACTGGCATGCTTACACTGNTNNCTCATCAACTGCATGGCATGGGACCTCCTGCTCTTTGGATCCTCTAAGTGGGGCCCCCTTCCCCACCTTGGCTGTGGCCCTGAACTCTCCTTAGGACCCCACCTTGCCTGTCTGTCTGTCCATAAACTTAATGNTTCTAGTAAATCTCTTATCCTAAAGGACAATCTGCCCCAGTGCTGCCTCGAACCCAAGACTGTAGTTTCCGGGTCACTTTGAGTTGAGACACTGTATTTGTTTCAGAGTTTCTTGGTTCCCAAGGCCAAGAACAAAAGGCAGATTATGTTCAAGCCCCCGACCGTGAAATCNGCAGCATTCACCTGTGTTTGTCACTAAGAGTCTGAGATAAATCTCTAAGGATTACTCTTGAATACTCAGTAGCNTCAACAGCATCTTCACGCCTGTCAGATGGGAGACAGGCATTTAAGTGAAAGCTTTCCGAATTAATGTCCTGTGAAGTCTGAACACCCATAAGTCAGCAGGACCAGTTTNGTGGATGGTTGAGGAGCTGTGCTCCCAGCATTTGGGTTTTGAAAGATCTGATTAGTGTGGATGACACCAGGATCTAGCAAGTCATCATCACAGGAGGTTCTTATGCTCTGGGCAGGGACTGGAGAAGCAGGCTGCCTTCTCTCCCATGCTGCCTCGAGTGCACTCTAGCTGCCATGGTCTAGAACACCAGCTCTTTCTCACATTCTCAGGAACCCTACAACAAGAATTCAAAACACTGATGAGTTCTGTTCTACACAGTTAAACCGGCCTCTCTGCTACGGGACACGCCTGGGTTTTAACACCCTAGNGTGTTGTTGGAAAACAACAGAATATTCTTAACTTNGTTGNCTGTGGCATCCCTCTTTCTCCCNGCTCCTCATAAATGTGATGTGTTCCAGCACATCTTTCCCTGAAGCACGTTGTTGGAGACTCTGCATGAGAACCACGGCTTTATACAGCATTGAAAGCATGGTTCTCAAACTCTCTGCTGAGCCAAGCATGCAGACCCCCACACTACCACNGGGACTCACTGCAGGTGTCTGCTAACCCCATTCAGCCTCTCCTAGCCTTCCACTGAGACGCCCAGGAAGGCACGTGCATAATTGCCAAATTGCAACTGTACCAGAAGCTAAGAATATCAATGATTGCCTGGCCACGGCATGGGAGGGACTTCTGCCAAGAGCAGATGCAGATAGACTGGGGAATCATTAGCTGGATACACAATGCTGAGGTCAGGCTCGGGGGAGCCAGACTCATGACACGGGCTCAGCAGCTGCCAAGAAGCTGGGCAGTGTGCTCTAAGCCAGGTGCAGTTGCACAAGGAGACTGAGGACCACATCAATCTCCCCACCNGACCAAGAGTCCTGCTGCTCTATATGCCTTAGATACTGCCACCAGGAAGCCATGGAACANCCCTGGTTCAACCAGACGTTCTTGTCTGCTCTTCCAGCAGGAGAGGCTAGAAGAACCCACACACCGGCTGAATCCTGTTGATGTTGGAAGCAGGGCTATTGGTTCTCCTTTCAGATTTGGGAACAGAATGTACTTGCAACAAGATAGACAGTGAGACTTCAGAGCCCTGCCGGAACCTTCCATNGCTCAGTTTCAGTGTTGCCTTAAGTGTGCTATAAGGTTGCCACTTTAGGAAATGTGAAGCCAGAGAAGATACATCAGGTTTGGGACACGTGGCTAAATATCCTGTAACTTGGAGATAACGTTAGTACAACTTAAAAATGGCATACTGCAAGAAAAGAGAAGTNGCAGAAAGAAAACAGAGGGGAAAATCAAATATGTGTTTAAAGGGCACAAACATACCAACAAGATGACAAAAGTCAGTCAAAAAACAAAACAAAACATATTTTTGAGACAATAAGCAAACAGTTAAAGCCTCCTTGACAGAAANACTAAGACTGGGTCACAAAGAGTGTGTGNGTGCGTGTGTGTGTGTGTTTGACAAAACTCACCTAAAACAAAAGGAAAAAAATAAACAGTTTTTAAAAGGTGAGAAACAGTTGGTAGAATGCTTTCCTAGCATGCATGAGACCCTGGGTTTGATCCCCACGACAGCATAGACCAGGCATGGTGGCACATGTCTGTGGTCCCAGAACTCGACATAGATGCAAGAAGATCAAGAGTTTAAGGTCATCCTCAGCTATACAGCAAGTTTGAGACAAGCCTGGGCTACCTTGTCACACACACACACACACACACCTAAAACACATAGAAATAAATTAACTGAAACAAAAAGAACCTACTTGAGCAGTGATACATTAGACACTCATGAATGACATAAAGATTTGAAAACTAATATCATAGAAAACGATACAAAACAAAAACAACTAGACAGGAAAGATTGTTTTCCATTGATAGCTAGGTGAGCATGAAGGACCACAGCAGAAGATTGTTTTCCACTGATAGCTAGATGATCATGGAGGACCACAGCAGCCATGAAACCTCCCTNACCAAACATAACGAGGCAAACACTGCTGAAAATCTAAAGGAAATTTGCAATCCCAACACTGAGCACACTTTAGGCAGCTTAGGTTGGGAAGGAGTTTCACTCCTCACAGGAGCTCAGACATAGATTATTGAAAGCCCCTCAGGTTCCTTCCCTGAGGAGATTTCTCCCAGAGTCTCCGGGAAGATGCTACGAGTGGCAGGTTTACTAATCTGAGGGACAGCAAATGAATCTACTTATGTGAAACTCTTTAGTCCATTCACTTTATTCCTCTGAGATAAAATTCTATCTACANAGCTTCAATTCTGTTCTCATCCTTAGCTCCTCCCTGCCCCTTCTCCTCCTGTCCTCTCATAGTTCTAAGTTCTTTCCATCTTGTTCTCATCTTCATCTTTGTTCCTCTCTCCATCCTCCTTCCTTCCTTTCCTCTCCCCGTGACCTGTCTCCATATACATACAATCAGCAATACTCTGGCCCCACCATTTTCTGGTCCTTCAGGGTAAGTCTGCTCAGAGCTAGGAAACCTGCCTCATAGCTTGACTNTACCTGGTAAGAAAATATCCTTTTGTTCTAAGCTAANTGTTAGAGGGGAAATCTGGGGGTGCCACTAAGGCTGTGTGAGAAAGGAAAGTTTGAGNTTAATTTGCACAAGAAACAAAGCTATGTATCTAATATCTGCCTGGCCTAGGTGTCTCCGTATAGATATTTACCTTAATTCAGGAGACTAGTAGGTGGTCTGAACTGCTTATTCTGTCTGTTGTTTGTCCTTGGATGTTAGCTAAAGGTTTAGATAGCTGATTCTAATACTGAAAAAGGAGAAACATAAGGCTGGAAGCAGGAAGCCTTGAGTGTGTGGCTATTATCCAAATACCTTAATTGTATATGCCCAAGGAATGATCAATCCACACTGTTTAGAAGTTCTTAGGAAGAAGAATCAACTGGGGAAGCTATAATAACACACATGAAATTCATAACAGAAAACAGCTGATATATTAAAAGCAAAATAACACCAATACTCCTTGAGCCTTGGCTTCCTCTGGAAAGTCCTAGATCTTCCAGCTTTTGTTCTAGTCAGCTGAATTCCTGCTTCATATTTTTGTGGCCTGCAGCACAAGATCTTCCTCGATGTCTCTGATGCACAGACACCATGGGATGCCACTCACAGCACAGGACACTGCACTTGGAACAATTGCATTCAGAAATGGCAGCAGGAAAGGCCAAAATAATCTAAGTAGGGGAGAGAAAAGACTATGAATACTATGGAGCATTCATGCTTCTAATTTTGTTTTAAAAAATGAACCCATCGCCACCGGTGACTCTATAAAGGAAACTATAGGCAGTTAAATTTGTGTCTTCTTATTCTGTGTGATTCTTAGATTTGGAGCAATCTATGTGGTAATTACACAGTTCAAAAATAACATCTCCCAGGAGAACATTTCACTACAAGAAAGTCCACCTGTACTGCCTAGCACAGGATTCCAGAAGACTAGTGACTATCTGAAAATCATCAGCCCATCACTGCAGTCACAAGTCCTGTGTCCACTCATGTGAGGTCTGCTCAGGTGAAGTCTGCTCAGGTGGGGTTTACTCAGGTGAGGTCTGCTCAGGTTTGATTTGTAGGTATGTTCTGTTCAGGTGAGGCCTGCTCAGGTGTGTTCTGCTCAAGTATGATCTACTCAGGTGTAGTCTGCTCAGGTGTGATTTGTTCAGGTGTGACTACTCAAGTGAGGTCTGTTCAGGTGTGATTTACTCGGGTGTGGTCTGTTCAAGTGAGGTCTGTTTCAGGTGTGATCTACTCAGATGTGGTCTGCTCAGGTGTGTTCTGCTCAGGTGTGATTTGTTCAGGTGTGGTCTGATCGGATGTCATGTATTTGGGTGAAGTCTGAACAGGTATATCCTGTTGGGATGTGGGCCACTCAGGTCCATCATTCTTGTCCCTCAAGGGCCAGTCTCCTGATCAATGGTTGCTGGAGTCCTCATTAGTGAAGAATTTTGAATACTTCTTAGCAATCAGAGAAAACATTTCTCTTCACCTAAAATTGTATCTGGATTAAAACTCACTTAATGTGTGAAGATTCCCAAACAATGGTGCTTTCTTTGGACACACTAGTGGATGAACTTTTGATGGATTCCAGGACTATTTCTCTGGAAAATCCTGTCTTCTCTCTGCCTCCCCTACCCAGGACATCTCTAGAGGTCAGGGGAAGACACAATGATGAGTGAGGGAAAGGGTCCTCCTTGTGCCCCCATTCTGCACTCCACCAGCTCAGTCAAGTCTTGATGAGGGTGGGGGAAGGCCTTCCAGGTGGAGGGACAGCCCAAGGTCTGAGAGCACTTGGAGCTCAAAGACTAGGTGGCTGAAACCAGAGAAACATAGAGTGTCACAGGCTGGGTTGGGAGGTCTGGAATTTCACAACTAGGATCTTGGAGGCTTGTGGAGGACTCAGGGCTTTGTCCAAAGGATGGGGAGAAGCCACTGAAACTCATAAACAAAGGCTTCTGTAACTAGACCAGAAGANAGTNTAGAAACTATCAAGATGGCTACAGAGGGATGTATCAAGCTTTTTCATCAGCTGCCAGCTCACAAATAATGACATGGAAGCTTGTTATTAATTATGAGAGTTGGCCTTTCCCTCAGGCTTGTATCAACTAGCCCCTTTAACTTAAATTAACCCATTTATATTCACCTAATTCTGTCACGTGGTGTTACCTCTCTTCCATCTTGTACCTCTTGTTTATTCTCTGGGTCTGGCTGGCAACTCTGCCTTTCTTCTTCCCAGAGCCCTCTCTGCCTGGATGTCCCACCTATACCTCCTGCCTAGCTGGTGGCTATTCAGCTTTTTATTATACCAATCACAGCAACTTATCTTCACACAGTGTGCAAATATCCCACAACAGAGAGATAATATGTAACTGTTGAGAGGCAACTCTGTAGAGTTCAGATGGCCAGAGAGGAGGAGAGCGATGTGTGAACAAGAAAAATGACACAGTGCTTTTTAGTGCACATTGGACAAAGTCTGGAGACCTGGGCAGTCTCTGGCCCTTTAGCCAGAAACATGAGGAACCTTTGCCTCTTTTCCTTGCTGCCCATATCTGATGTATCAGTGGGTCATGTGGCTCTAATCCCAAAATGACTTTTACCTATAGAAAAAAATGCTTTGTGCCAATGACCTTAAATATTATGACATCATCTTTAATTGCCCTAGAGAAACAGGGCAGTTTCTAGGATTCTGCTGGGTTCTGGAATGGTCCCAGGCTCCCAGGAAGTGACTTAAAGAGTCAGAGTGAAGCCAGGGGTCTTTGAGGTTACATGAATATGGTTTGTCTGCTGTGTAGCTCGGTCTCCAGCTTCCAGCACACGGGAGTTGGGATGTGTTATGAAACAGAAGCCTGGGCCATTGAACCCCAGCTGAGTTAGCTCATCCTTACAGCCAGGCTGGCCTATGTTCAGGGATTAAATGATGCCCCACCACTACCATGTGTCATTTTCAAATATGGACCCAGCTTTGTGACTCTGTGACTCCTGTCATTTTCTACACTGTCAATGAAAGCTTCCAATGTCTTAGTCATGGTTGTGTATAGTAAATCATCTGGGCTGAGACTCATCACCTCCTGGCTTATGTCTTTGCCTGGCTTGATGGATGGTGTGCTGTATTTGCTCATGAGCAGCCTGCGCTTCAACAGTGTGAGCCCAAGGGAAGAATTTACCCTTCATTGACTAAACTAAGAATATGAACTCTCAGTTNGTTCCTAAGCACATGCCTTCAACCACAATATAGCAGAACAGTAGGAAGTGCCCGCTATGAGCCAGGTAAGAGGAACCTCAGCCAATGAGATGTGAGGAAAGCAAGCATGTGATCAGACCTCAGCCTCTAAAGCTCTGTGGGCTAAGATTCAAGACAGAGAACCTGGAAAAGGATGATCCCACTGAGGAGGCTCGGGAGGAGTGAGCATCCCTCTGAGAGCAGATGGTCCATGGGAAAATCAGTCACAATGACTGCTGTTGGGTGACCTGTGGGTGTGCTTTGGCTGCATAGGAGTTTCCTTTTATAGGAAGGCAGCTTCATGGAGTCACTTCCTCAGGCTTCTGGTGGAGGTTAAGACCCTGATCTGACTGGCAAGGTCAGAGAGGAGCCCTTTACACCCCTCCTTTCCTCTCTCCCTGGGCATTTGGGCTGCCTGCTCCTCTGAGAAGGCAAGGCCTCAGCCACTCACCCTGCTCAGGTGAGTGCTGACAGGGGCTGTGTGCTCGCTCCTGAGATCTGGTGTCAGGAAGCCACATGGCTGCATGTCCAAGCCCTGTTCCTTCTGCTTGTTCTCTAGCATCAGAGCTTACATTAGCTCTGACCCCACTCCTTGTTCAGCTGTTCCAAACCCAGGATGTGATATACTGCCCCTCCCTGCCACACTCTGTAAGCAGTATTAAGATTCCCCTTCCTGGAGCTGGTTAGATAGATGGTCCCCTGTGCCAATCATGGCAGAGAGACTCAGAGTGGACCTGGAAGGCTCTTTGTGTGGCCAAGGCCCTCGCCGTGACCTAAGAACCNAGGCCCTGTGATCTGCTCAAGGTGTCTCCGAGGGGGATCAAAGTCATATGATAGAATCTGCACAAGCACTTTGGGACCAGTGTGTGCCCAGAGATCCACTCCCAGAAGGATCTGNTGTTCCCATTTTGAACTTCTTAGCAATTAGTTAAGAAGGGGTCTTATNTTTCCTTTCTGCTTTAGGACCTATAAATTGTCTGGCTGGTCCCAGAGCTGAAAGCAAGGTCAGAACTCATCCTTTTAAACAACACTGTGAGTGTTCCACCCTCCCCATCTGATGGCTGAATGCAAGGGATACTGAACCCACATTCCAAGAGTCAGAGCTGAAGCCAGAGCCCTCAGCAGTTTTCCCAGCCTAAAAGGTCTGATGAATGACATCCCCAGACGTCCTGGTTGTCTACCATATGTCTCACCCAATCCTGAGTGCTGCTGGGTTTTGTTTTGTTTTTTTCTCCTATGAAAATCTATTCCTAGGGCACTGGATGGTTCTCCTGTCTGGATTCGAGCAGCTTGTGGCTGAGTCACTCAAAGGTCACAGAGCTTGAATGGGAAAAAGTTAGGGGAGCTGAGAAGCTTTAGGAAAAGCACACCAGGCAAAGAGCTCAAGAGACACCTGCAAGCCCNAAACAGGAGGGNACAGCTTCCTCAGCTGCACCCCACAACGCTCCCCTGGAGACTACAGTGTGTGCATCTTACTTATTTATGTATTTATTTATTTACTTTTGATTTTTCAAGACAGGGTTTCTCTGTCTTGNNTGTGTGCTCATGAGTGCAGGTGCCCTTGGAGGCCAGAGGCATTGGAGTCCCAGGAGCTAGAGTTACAGATGGTTGTGAGCCTCCTGACGGGACACTGGGAATTNAACTCCAGTCTTCTGGAAGNATCATCTCTCCAGCCCGTTTCCGTGTTATTTTCTGAAGCAGGGTCTGTAACTTTTACTTTGGACTTTACCTGTTTTGCCAGTGAGCTGTCTGGCCAGTGAGCTGTCTCCACTTCCCCAGCCCTAGGTTACAAGCACACAATCACGCCAGTTTGTTGGGTTTGTTGTTGTGGTGGTTGTTTGTTTTGTTTTGTTTTATTAATATGGATTCTGGAGGTGGACTCAGGTCCTCATGCTTGCACAGTGAGCACCTATTAACTGAGCTCTCTCTGGCCTGCAGTGTTCTTTCTGACCATTTCCTCTGTGCAATTTCCTGGTGTCTGTGAGATGTACTTGCCATGCTATCATTTTGTTTGTTTGTTTTTTTTCAAGACNAGGTTTCTCTGTGTAGCTTTGGTGGCGCCTTTTCTGGAACTCACTTGGTAGCCCAGGCTGGCCTTGAACTCACAGACATCCTCCTGCCTCTGCCTCCCTAGTGCTGGGATTAAAGGCGTGCACCACCACCGCCCGGCTGCCATGCTATCTTAAACCACAAGTCTCTCATTACATTTCTCAAACTGAGCATGAGACACGTGTCTGCCCTCAGCGGATCTCCCTCATCCACCAGCAATACCCACTCAACTCCCTGAGTGATGCAGAGAAAGCAAGCTGGATGTCACAGGCTGACCTGTGTCCACCCCATCAGGTCCAGGTGTGGGAGTCTGATTCAAGAAGCAAGGTTATGATCCGTGTTTGGAAAACAACAATTCTATAATGCCTCGCTCTCNATTTAGGCTCTATGTGTTTAACCTTTAGGGGACTGAGCCAGTGGGAGAAAATATCAGATAAAACCACACATCCATTCATTTTAGAGTAAAACTTCCACAAACCGGCACTCATATGTTCTCATATGTGAGGTCCAATGCCTTCTAGAAGTTCTCATATAGAAAATGCTTTCTCAGCNGGGAAAGAGCAGGCTGCACAGACACAGACTGTGAAACGGAGTTGGAGTCTTTTGTGCACATGAACCTCAGAGAGATCAAGTTCATGAAGACAATCACTAACCAGCCCATGGCCCCTTCCACTTGAAGAGGTAGTCTGGATTCTTCCTTGCAACCAACAGAAAATTAAAAAAAAAAATGCCATTTACCATCCATCCATCCTTTAGCAATTCTGGACACTACTGAAATTGTCTTTCCAGTTGTGTTTGATTAGCATGAAATCTCAGGCAATCAGTCATCATGATATCCTAGGAAGTGTTCTACTTTACAGAGTGGTCTGCTGACATGAGATTATGGGCGCTCTCTCCTGAGTTACCAGGGAGGTATGTCAGGGTTAGGGTTAGCATTAGGGTCCCCACCACCACTAATTCCTGGTCTCCCTTTGGGACAAGGAGAACTCCTGCCCCACCTGCCTGCCAATGGCCTAGGAGTTGTTCCGACTCTCAGGGCCTGCCTCAGCGGCACCTGCTTTCACNTTGTCATGTACAGACTCATGACAACTGCNTGCTGATGAGATGNAACTCAGATAAAGCTGGGGNAGGGAGGTAGAGCAATGTGTTCTGGATGTGCACAGGGGACAGAGTGTGAGGCAGTTGATGACTCTATGGGCCTGTCCTCAAACAAAGCCACAAGCACCACATCTGGGACAGAGTGGATGTCAGATGTTTCAGGACAGTTTAGTCACTTGGTCCCTGTCCCTGCCCCTCATTCCTTGGAACTGACACTCTCTGGAGTGAGGGGCCCTTAGCTTCTGTTTTGTTTTGTTTGTGTTTTTGAGACAGGATGTCACATGTCACAAACTTGCCTGGAATTCATGGTCCCCCTGCCTCAGCCCCCCAGTGCTAGGATTTGAGGCTTGCACTGCCACACCTAGCTTANCACCCACCCCTCTTAAGAAAAAATGTTTAACACCAAAATGAGGGCTGGGAAGGAAGATGCTCTTCCACATTCTCCAAGGAGGCCCCCTAGGCTAGATCTGTAGCCTCTTGTAGCCTCCAGCATCTGTCCTTCTGTCTTTCCTGCTTTCATACCTCTGCCCCAAGGCTTCCTTACCAACCTGTGAATTGCCATAGTTACTACAAACAGGGAAGGTATGGGGACCTAACCTTTATCTAGCTTATCTCATCCCCTTCTAAAGCCTTCTTGGTGTGGAATCTGATTTTATTTACTTATTTACTTATTTNAAATTGTATTTGTTTGTTTGTTTGTTCTGTTCATTCCAATGACTTCTCAGTTTGGGCTGTGGCAAGCTCGATCTGTCTGAAATCATGATTAGGCCAGAGCAGGCTACAGTGTATGCTACCTGAAACACTCCACACTGCTTATGTGAAGTCCCACAGGCTTGCTACAACACCCTGACTCCAGACAGGGGCCATGAAGATATGTTAGTGAGGGGATTGCTCTTTCTTTAATGGAAAGGGAGACAGGTCCTGCATATGTGGGAGGAAGAATCCATCTGCTGAGCAAGGGTGTGGTGGCCCCCAGAGGCAATTCCTCCAAACACATGCTCAGTCACAATTACAGCCTAATAAGCCAGGTGGAACCTTCTCTAGGAGGCCACATGCCCACTACAGCAGGACATTACGGGGACATCCCAGACTGGTCACCAAATCCACATACCCACTCTAAGATACATAGAATAGCCTCTCAGTCAATTAGGGGATTCTGAACTGGTACTGGCTAACTCACAAAAGGTGTGTGTGTGTGTGTGTGTGTGTGTGTGTGTGTGTGTATGTGTGTGTAAAATAACAGTAAAGTAAGCCCCTCACCATGATGAACAGTGGACTATCGCTACTCTCATGAGGTTTCCCCAGTGTATAGCAGTATCTAATAAGTGGTTTTTCATTCAGCCAGATGTAGTATCCCATAGCTATAATCCCAGGACTGAAGGGACTGAGGCAGGAGGATTGCTGTGTGTTCAGGGCCAGCTTGGGACACACTGCAAGACCCAACTTTGAGACAAAACATTCCCTTGCTTTTCTTTATAAATGTGTGTGTTCTTCTGTTAGCTTTCCACTACTATAACAGATAACTTGAGACAATTTATAAAGAGAAAGGGTTACTTAGGCTCAACAGTTGTGGAAATTTCAGTCAGTGGTTGCCTGGCACATGCTTTGGGGCCTATAGTGAATCAATATATCATGGTAGAGAGTACGTGGCTAACTCCATATGTCCAGAAGGCAAAAGAGAAAGAAAGGAGGAGATCAGGGTCCTGCTGTCTCTTTTGACGTCATACCCCACAATAATCTAAAAGCCTCTCATTCTGCCATCTCCTAAAATAACCTCCAATTGCAACACAGGCTAGGANCAAGCCTTCATCCAAACACATGGGACTTGGGGCACATTAACCGAAAAAACCATACCAATTCCTAAAACAACACATTAGTTTAGGAAAACTATGTAATAGGCACAAATTGAGTTGAAAAAAAAAAAAAAAAAAAAAAACCCTGTCACAGGTAGTCATGTGTCACTCCCAGCAGAATAAGCAGAGCCCTTTTGGGGTCACAGTCTGGCTTCAGCTGTTCATGAGGGTTTGTAAGGTCCCTTGTAGGAGAGTCAGGAACAATATCTTGAACTGGAGCCCTGGGTACCAGCATCCTTTCTCGAGCTCTCTCTAGGAAGCTCTCTGGTCCTTCTAGTCTCAATTTTGTTTTGCTCCTATCTCTGCTGATCTTCCCTCAGGAAGTAGGTTTTCTTTTCTCATCTGTGGGGTAGTACTAGGGATTGTACCTAGGGCATCATGTATGTGAAGCANGCACTCTCCCACAGAGTCACAGCCCCTGTCCTGGAAAATGGATCTTTCTGTCTCATTTTTGCACACCAGAAATGCNACCACCCTAGCATTTATGACATCTTGATGTCATGTTCAAATGACTTGTGGCAATTACTCAGGGCCTCAAGCTTTGGGCTCTGAACTGCCAGGAGAGGACATTATACCTGGAATTTGACCAGCAGCTGCTGTCTGAACCTAGCAATTGTGTCAGAAGATGAGTCACAAGACCTGTGACCCTCTCAGCAGGAAACCCATGGGAGCAGGTCTGTGGGAGAAAGGCAGACTGAGTAGTCATCCAGTGGATTCCCAAGCTACAGAGGTCCTCTAGAAAAGATGTGATCAATTATAAGTCCCAGACAGAACTTAGGGGAAGATGGGCTGTGAATGGAGCTTGTTGCTAGATTAAATTTACAACTGACCATCTACTTTTTACTTGTTTGGTTTCTGAGGATGAAAATTGGAGCCTCAAATGAGCTAGAATGCTCACTTTACCATCATTGAGCTGTACCCCCAGCACCTGTTCTGTGGCAATCACTAATCTATTCATGAAGACTCTACCTGAATGACCTAACCATCTGTCTTAGTCACTGTTCTATTGCTGTGAAGAGACACCATGACCAAGGCAACTCTTACAAAGGAAAGCACTTAACTGGGGCTCGCTTACAGTTTCAGAGGGTTAGTCAATTATTACTGTGGCAGGGAGCATGGTGGCACACAGGCAGGCAGGCACCTGTTGGAGCAATAGCTGAGAGCTTTACATCCTGATCCACAAGCAGAGAAAGAGAGAAAAACACTGTGACTGANGTGTGTATTTAGAAACCCCAAAGCCTACCCTCAATGACACACTTCCTCCAACAAGGCCATGCCTCCCAATCTTTCTAATCCTGCTCAAACAGTTTCACTCCCTGGTGACTGAGCATTCAAACCGTCTTATTCAAACCNTCTCCCATCAGCCCCATCCCTAGAACTCAGAGCCTGGGCATCAAGCCTCCAGCACCCCAAAGCCACAGCATGCTGTCTCATGTCCTTCTTGTGCACNAAATGCATCCACTCCAGAGCAGTAGCTCCAAGGTCTTAAGTTATTTAGAATCCATTAAAAGATCCCACATCCAGAGTCTCATCTGGCTGAGAATCTGTGAAATACAACAAGAGGTATNAACTTCCAAAGTTTAGTGGTGAGACCGGCAAAGGACATCCCAAAAGGGAGAACCAGACAAGAGGAAAAGAATTACAAGTCCCAAGCAAGTACAGATCCCAGCATCAACACATCTAGCTACCCTGAGGACTTTGGGCCTAGATATAACCTCANGCCTTGAGTTCTCCCAGCTGGAGTTGCATGGTGGTAACCCTGCAGTTCTGGGGTCTCAGTGGTAACCCCAATATCACAGCTGCACTGTCTGAGTAGGATTCCCCGCAGAAGCACCACATTCCACCCACTTCTCTGCTCAGCATTCTGTGATGGTTTCATCTCTGTGANAAGCCCGCCTGGGTCCTTTGAGGTGGTGAATATCACATCCTGTCAACATTTGCTTTCTGCATACTTACTGACTTGACATGCTCTGGATGTCACTAAGGNTTGTCACTTCCACCTTCTGGACAAATGAGTTCAGACAAACCTGGGGCTGCCTAGGCCACAGCTGGGCAGTCAGGGAACACAGTGATGGTGATCAGGGAGTAGGGAACCCAGAAAGTCTGGGACAGTAAACCTGTGAAGGGGCACCCCAGCCTGTCCCCTGACCCCANTCTGCCCTGAGAGCTCTGGACCTGTTAGGGAAGCCACAGCTTTGAAGATCTCTGAAATGTCTTTGGGGTCTTTCTCTCTTTGTCTCCACGAATGGCTTCCTTCTGCCTCTGCTAGTCTTTTTATCTAGAGCAGTGGTTCTCAACCTTCCTAATGCTGCAACACTTTAACACAGTTCATCATGTTGTGGTGACCCCAACCATAAGATTATTTCATTGCTACCTCATAACTGTGACTTTGCTACTGTTAGGAATCATAATGTAAATATCTGATATGCAGAATATCTGATATGCGACCCCCACTGGGGTTGCAACCCTCAGGTTGAGAAGCGCTGGTCTAGGAAACCCTGGCCACACCTTTGCACACACTTTTTTTTTCTTTCTTTCTGGATACTTCTTCCACTTTGCAGAAACAAGCTTCAACTTTTCCAAATCTGTCCACTCTGCTTCCCTTTCAAGTTACAGATTTTTGTCTTTGCATGTATTTTTCTTCTCTGGCATCTCACAATAAGTCAGAGAGGGCTCGGGAGGCAGTCCAGTTGGTAGAGTGCTTACCTAGCATGTGTGAGGCTCTAGGGTCAGTCTCCAGTGACACAAGGCCCATCCCTGCCATGCTAGCACTTCAGAGNTGCAGACAGGGAAATCAGATGGTCATCCTTAGCTCATGTGGAGCTGGAGGGCAGCCTGGGCTACATCAGACCCTGTTTCAAAATAATGATAACAATAATATTAACATTCNGATGCTTAGATAGCATCTTCCTTCAGGTGTCTATGGAACCCTGGGCCCATGTCCACTGCACTTTGATGCTGTNGCCTTTGCTCTGATTTCCACTTCCTTGTTTCTCCCTGAGACTTTGTTGTAATGGTCTTCATCATCCACATCCCTACCTGTATTCTAGGTACAAGTGCTTAAGTCTTCCTCCTGAGTCCTTACTGGAATCACTAGTGTGTCCCCTGAGAGACCTGTACATGAACTTTATAGAAGACAGTGTCATGTTGCCATGTCAAAAGGTGGCCATGCCAGCTCCTAGACTGCTCCTCCTGTCTTCCAGCTTCTGCCTACATTTTTAGATATTTGCTTCACAATCGCCCACTTCTCGGCTCAGACTGTTAGTCAGTCCACAAATCAGGAAAAGCCAAGGGCCTAGCTTTTCCCCTACTGCCACAGCACAGACATCTGACACCAGACGCCTAGGATTGTCTCCTCACCAGAATGTAAACAATGGNGTCTGCAGCAGACCCCAGCTGGGTGTCCTTCAGTTCCATTCAGTTCTAGCCCAGTCTACCAGGTCATGGTGATAGGTTCCCCNGGAGCAGGAAGGGGGTGTTGGCATGGGTGGTGGTTGTCCCTAAGATTGTCCCTCATCTTCAAGTCAGCACAGACTCACGTTGTTTTACCTGCTCTTTCTACCCAGTGGCTATAAAATGAGTTCCCATCACTCTCCCTGGATCTGAGGGATTCATTTACTTGTATTTATGAAGGACATGGATGCAGAGATTCCTGGGGGTGGACAAGGCATGCACCGCCCTCCACAGATGTCCAGANACTCTCAGAACCCTGTCCTCGAGCCCTTTAATGGAGACTTCACTGAAGAGGCATGGTCTCCAATGAGCTGGGTGTGGGAGCCAGCAAAGCCAGTCTGTTCAGATTCTTTTCAGTTTCTCTGTGTAGCACTTCCTCCACCATGGTATGGGCCAGGACCTCTGGAATGAGGAGGTTCCCCTGACCTAACCCAAGCCAGGGAAGCTCCTTAAACCCAGCTTGGAGATGTGTGGGGGTGGGGTAAAGGGGTGGGAGTAGCAGCCAGATGGGAGGTGTAGGGAGTAGGNAATGCAGAGTTTCTGTGATCTACCTTGGAGAANAGNTACTCTTGGGGAGCCCAAATACTTCACATCACANTCTGTTTTCTGATAGAATAGCATAGACTGGGGAATTCATAAAGAAAGTCCATTTCTTCCTTATTGTTCCAGAGGCTGGGGTGTCATGTGCAAAGGACAGTTGAGAAAGGCTAGCTCTGAGGCTACCGTGTCTCTAGAAGGATGTCAGTTTATCCATGGCCTCNTCACCTCCTGGAGGCCCTACTTCTTTAGGCTGTTACCACAGCAGTTAAACTCCAGCAAAGCATTTGGAGACGTTCATCTGGAGCAAAGTGTGTATCAACGCCACCAGGGCAATGCCATCAACCACCTGAGCGTCACAGAAATTCTGCTTTTGAACATCTGACTTGTGATCTGACTATGAGCAGGGCGCTCTAAGGGCTTTGCAGAGAGAACATGAAAAGTCAGGATTCCCTGTTCAAAAAGAACGAAAATTGTTTTAGGAGGGGAACTGGGGCTGTGGCTCAGTTGGTAGCATGTTTGCCCAGCATACATGAAGCCCTGGGTTCAATTCTCAGCACCAGATAACCTTGGGTGTGGTGGTCCTCATATGTAATCCCATCACTCTGGGTGTGGAAGATCAGAAAATCAAGATCCCCCTTANGAACAGATGGAGCTTGAGGCCAGCCTGGGATACATGAGACCCTGTCTGAAATACAGGAACTCCAGGAAGGAAACAACAAAGCACCCAGCCAAACCCAGGCTCTTCTGGACATAGGGAGTGTGGGACTGTCCTGGACACACACCTGTGGAGCTGCTGGGAGACACCCACAAGAAGGAATATTTGCACACACACAGTAAGATATCTTGAGAATATAACCCAAGTATAAACACAAATATTANGAGTTTCCTAGAGGCGTCGCACATAATAGCGTGCAGCTCCTTTATATAATATTTTAAATAATTTTNTGCTCTACCCACCCAGCTAAGATATGAACATTCCTAAGGCCCATGCTGTATATTGCACTGCCAAGTTTTCTTCTGTGAAGTTATTCAAGCTTTTAACTCTGGCTGGCATGGTGTATGACCACTATTTCTCACCACACTGCTCAGCGTCATCTCTTAAGGCTATGCTAACAGATTCAGCTTGGTGTAAGTTAGTATTTGTGACTCTCT